>VXCM01008205.1:0-18170 GCA_014773175.1 Lucifuga dentata
ATTTCATCCCAGAAAAACATAATCATAGATTTATCAAACTGCAGTTGTTCCAGTAATGCTACAGTACACAGTAATTTGCTCAGAGCCCAGAGACAGTTGTGTTTTGGTCTGGATCCAGACCGGAGTCTGGACTTTGAGGATAACTGGTTAATGACAGTATGTGCCCACGCAACCAACATGTATACACACCACATAATCATGCTCATATTAATAACGGTTATATCATTGTAGATTTTGTATCATATGTCTTTTTTCTTTGTATTCTTTTAAGTTGTAGAAAACTCAGTCAGGTCAACTGGATTCAAGCTTTTAATTCTGAAACATTTCACCATCCATCCAAATGGCTTCATCAATCAGAAATGAATGAACAGAAGGATGTTAAACCTCCAGTAACTACAGTAACTATGGTGTCAAATCACANTTTTTTTTTTTTTTTTTTTTTGAATAATGTGTGATGCATCATTCAAATTTAAAATAATGAACAAATTTCAAACAACAACAACAAATTTAAACTTCTAATTTTCAATAATCTCCTGGTTGGATGCAGGACCTGTCTCCAAATTTATTTGGAAGGGAAGACAGCAGCACTATAGGTGGTGGTAGATTGTATCTGAGACTCCATTTCTGTTGAGGGAAGGTCTCTCTCTACATGAACATAAATGTCCTCCTTCACTCCTCTCTCAAACCAATGATCTTCTCTGTCTAAAATGTCACATCATCATCTTCAAAGGAATGTCCTCTGTCATTCAGGTGGAGGTAGACCGCTGAGTCTGGTCCTGTGTGCTGGGCCATCCACTTACAGATTTGCTGTTTGGTTTCCTCATGTAAACCTCTGAACACTCCTCCTTACACTGGATGGCATAAACTACACCACTCTGCTTGTGTTTGGGAGTCTGGTCTTTGGGGTGCACAAGTCTTTGTCTCAGAGTGTTGCTGGGTTTAAAAAAAACTGGTATCTTGTGTTGTCCAAAAATCCTCTTCAACTTTTCAGATGTTCTGGCCACATTTGGGATGATGAGATTCTTTCTTTGGTCCAGGGTGTCATCTCTGGTTCTTCTGTTCCTGGTGGATTGGGATCTCACATTGGTAAAGGCCCATTTGGGATCCACATGCTGTGAGTGCAGCTGTCATGTGTTTTTCCTTCTTTCTTTTTAGTTCGGCTGTTGTTAGCTCTATGGTGTAGTGTCATGATGACTCCGAGCTTGTATTGTAGAAGATGGTGTGAATTAAACAGTATGTACTGGTCTGTGTGAATGGGTTTTCTGTAGATATCAATGCTGAGTTTTCTGTTGCAACCAATGTGGACCTCACAGTCTAAGAAGGATATCTCATTATCATTAGAGTCTTCTCTTGTGACTTTGATGTTGTCTATGGCAGTGTTTCCCAACTTTATTTATTTTTTTTTTGCCAAGGCACACTTTTCTACACTGAAAAATACAAAGGTACACCCCTATTCCAATGACACTTAAAACATAATAAATTACATAAAACAAACACACACACACACACACACACACACTTACCGCTTACTTTTCAGTGTGAAATTTGTGCTTGTTTTCCTGAGTAAAGAAATGATATCCTGGCTGGAACAGATGATAAACACACACAAAGCTCCTGATCAACTGCTCTCAGTCTCTCTCTCGTTGTTTTTTATGTGGGTCATACTTGGAAAAACCCAGTTCACACAGGTATGTTGTGGAAAAACGGAACAGGATTTTAACTGCCTGGTCTGCGAGAGCTGGATATTCTTTTGCCACATTCAACCAGAAGGTGTCCAAGATTTAGTCACTGAACTTCAATTTTAAACCACGATCCTCTCTCATTTCAGTGAGTTGCTCTTGTACTTGCAATGGTAAATTATTAATGACCATATTCATGACAGCAGTGCTGAAAGGATCATGGACCCAGTCAAAGTTTTCAAAGGATGCTGAAGGAAAATAAAAGGCAAATTTCTCCTCAAGGGTTTTAAGGTGAAGAGATATGAGCCCACATAGATGAGGAGTGATTATGTGTCCAGTATGAGTGAGGGAGAACATCTTAGTGATCCCCTTCTCTACATTTTGTCGCCAAAGTGAAAGTTTGGATCAGAATCCATGCAGTTTATCTATACTTGTGAGAATATTTTCATTTCTCCCTTGAATACGCAGGTTCAGGTCATTAAGATGGTGATAAATATACGCCATATAGGCCAGTTTTGCACACCACTCCTCATCTGAAAACAGTTCTGGATACTTCGACTTCTCATTTAAGAAGACATGCAATCCCTCTCTCAGTTCAAACACATGCCACAAAACTTTGCCGCAGGAGAGCCAACGGACCTCCGTGTGCAGCAGCAGAGTGTGGAGGTCTGCTCCCATCTCCTCACACAAGGTGGAGAGCAGGAGGCACTTCAATGGCATGGTTTTAATGAAGTTAACGCATCATCCAAAACCTCTGACAGCTCATTTAGTAATGTTTTAGCAACAAGAGCCTCATGATGTAAAAAAAATTACAGTGAGTGACCAGAATGTCAGGGTTTTTTTTTCCCCTCACCTGGCTGACGAATCCTTTCCTCCGTCCTTCATTGATGCTGCCCCGTCAGTACAGACACTGACACAGTTTTGCCAGGTTAAGCCTCCTGGTTCCAAATATTCTGATGTCACCTGAAACACCTCTTCTCCTGTAGTTTTTTCAGGAAGTTGTTTGCANAATATTCTGATGTCACCTGAAACACCTCTTCTCCTGTAGTTTTTTCAGGAAGTTGTTTGCAAAAAAAGACAATTTTCCTCGATGACATCCCCGTCCACAAATCTCACATTTGCCAACAGCTGTGCATATCCGCTTACATCCGTTGACTCATCTTTGCAGTGCAAATTTCTCCCCCAATAATAATTTTTCAAACACCAGACTCTCAATATCTGTAGACATATCATCGATGTGTCTGTCAATAGTGTTGTTTGAGAGAGGAACATTTGTTATCTCTTTTATGGCCTCTGGACCCAACATTGTACCTACAATAGCATTGCAAGCTGGCAAAATTAGCGATTCTGCAACTACATTCTGCTATCGACTTGCCAAGCTAGTGGCAAGTCGATAGCTAGCTTCCAGAGCCTTTTCAGACACTTTTGTGCACCATCTCATCATATGTGCCTGTTTTTCATTCTGGTCTTTCAAATGCTCAAAATAGTTTTTGTCCTTGTTAACCAGGGCTGGATGTTTGGTCTGGATGTGGTGTTTTAGCTTACTGGAAACCATAGCTTCGTTGGAGAGCTTCTCTCCACAAACCAGGCGCAGTGGGAGTGGGGCAGATCCGGAGTGTGGGTCTGCGGTGTAAGTGAACCCGAACTTCAGGTATTCGTCGTCATATTGTCTGGTCCCTGATTTGGGTTTATTTGCCTGTTGCCTGCTTCCACAGGAAAGTGAGTATGGCTCTGTGTAATGTCCAAATTTCTGCTTGGTAGTATTTTCTTTCAAAAACTTATCCATTTTCTAGAACAGCTACAGGGTAGCTCTGGTAGCTGGGCTAGTTTAGCAGGGAAAGTAAAGACATGATGCGTGAGTTATCGCATGACCTCAGGAAAACCAGAAATATGACTGTTAAAGGAACAGAGGCATAAAATAAACCAATTACATTAGTTGTTTATATAACCTTTTTAAAATGACATTTAAATAATACAAAAGATTAATTTTTTTCCACATCTCCTAAAACTTTTCTCGGCACACCTAGGCACTTCAGACGGCACACCAGTGTGCCGCGGCACACCCATTGAAAATCACGGTATTAAGCAGTTCAAATACAAAGCATCTGATGCTTTTACAAAGCCATGGGAAATCAGCCCCGAAGGGTCTAAGCTTTCAGGCCAGGCCATTCAAAACTGGAATTTTTTGAGGGTGCTACCTGTAATAATTGGTGATAAAATGCAAAATCCAGAAGATGATATTTGGCAGTTAACTCTCCAGCTGAAAGATATTGTTGACCTGGTTTGTGCTCAAAAAATGTCAGTGCCTCAGGTGGCCTATCTTGATGTTCTCATTCAAGAATATTTGGATTCAACAAAGTCATTATTTCCTGAAAGTGTCCTAAAAACAAAGTATAATTTTTTATGACATTATCCTACACTGAGTTTGAAATTTGGCCCACTGATCAGATTATGGACAATGCAATTTGAAAGTAAGCACAGCTACTTCAAGTGATGTGCCAGACATTTGAAGAACTTTAAAAACCTTTGTTTTACTCTGTCTGAAAGACAGCAAATGTTTCAGGCATATCTCTTAGCTGGATAAGCGTGCAATCACCTACTACAAGTGAAAGACAGCTGTGCTTTTTACCTGGATCTTTACAGTGAGGCCTTTAAGAATGCAGTCAGACATTTTGGCTTCACTGAAAGCAATGCCAAAGTCTCTACAGACATACAGTATAAAGGAACATCATACAAGANGGCTTCACTGAAAGCAATGCCAAAGTCTCTACAGACATACAGTATAAAGGAACATCATACAAGAAAAGCCAGTTCCTTGTTACAAAGAATTCCATGGAGTTTGGTGAACTTGTGCTTATTTTAATTAAAAATGACACAGCTGTAAATTTTGTAATGAGAGTACAAAGGCTGAGTTTCTTCCTCAGTACCATCTGTACTCATTGACAAAACAGAGTGAAACAATACAATGCCTAAATACTGATGATGTGATCGATTCTACCCATTGCCATCATACATTCTTAGTGGACACTGAAACACAGTGTATTGTTCTATTAAGGATGATCTCATGCTCACATTCTGTGGTGGAAGAATGATTCAAGTCTTTTACACAAGAAAAAGCAAGAGAAACACAGCAAATATACTGAATTGAAAGTAAAGTCCTGCATTCAAAAGTATTCTCAAGCTTAAGTAAACAAGTATAACCTGCCAAACAGGGCTGGACATGATAAATCAAAGTTATCATTCTTGTTGTCTTCCATTCCTGGTGTCTTCCATTCATTCTTCATTTTATCGAGAAATGAGTGCTTGCGAGCATCACGAGCATTACGAGAATCAACGCTTATGAGCATAGGCTCAGCCATTCCTGAGGTGTTGCCTGACCTTCCAGTCACCATTATAAAGATTCTAGAGGAGACCTTACAATTACTTGGGGTGAAGACCACTGAAGACTTTCAGTTTGTGGAGGAAGCTGATTTGCTGTCGGCACTGAGGCCAGTTCAAGCTCAAAAACTGATTGCTGCTTGGAAGCTGAGATGTAAGTCAAATCAGTATTTGCATTTCAGTATGAAAACCCCTGTAGCAAATATGTTTAGTGAATACTGAACAAATGTTTATGTTAGATTTTTGTTTATTTTATTTTATTTTTTTACAGCAAAAACTATGGAAATCATCAGCCCATCAATCACTTCCTCCCCATGGCCTTCCTCATCCTCATCCTCCTCGCCCTCACCCTCGCCTTCACCTTCACCTTCATGCAGTTGGCCAAGCTGTGATGCAGACTGGGTAGATACCTTTGTGATGCCCTGGCATAAGTTTCCAGAGGAACTGATGCAGTCACTGGAGAGAGGAAAGCGGTGAACTCCACGTTTGAGAAGAGAAATGATCTGGATTGTAGTTTCAGAGATGATGAGAAAAAGCTCTTCTCTAAGCAAGAAGAATTGCAAGTGGAAGTTGCAAAAAAAAAAAAAAAAAAAAANAAAAAAAAAAAAAAAAAAACAAAAAACAAAAAAAAATGGTGTCAAGTGTTACGTATCCCAAATCACTTTAAGATATCATAGACTGCAAGATGTGATTGGCTCAGGTTATCACTCTGTAGTCAAACAACTGCAAACTAGAATTGAAAATGTGAGACGGTCTAATGCACCAAAAATAAGGAAGCGAAAGCATGGGTCCGATGAATATGACACTGAAGAAATTCCAGCCAAACAGAGAGCAGCTGTCCAGGATACATATGGGCATGTTAACTGGGAGTTGAAATTTCTGCCACTCAATGAGACCACAGAGAGCCAGCAGGAGAAGCGAGAAAAAGTAAAGATGCTTTCTGACAGAACTGACTGGAGTCGAGATGAAATCAAAGATCTGATGAAGTCTACCTTTTTCACACAGTGGAACGAAATCAACTGGGGAACAGACATCAAATCCCTCAATGGAGAGTGGTCTTTTTTGTTCCAAGAAGTCAGCATGGCAGTCCACTTTGAAGAACTCACTGGAATTGGCCTGAAAGAAACTTTCCTTAGGAAAGTGGCTTCTGAACTACATGAACAGTGTTTGTGAAAACATGAGTAAAACGTTCTTGCAGGCAGTTACATAGTTGGAAACAATCAGGGGACAGCTGAATGGTTGCTCAGAAGATGTGAAAGACATGGTGCTTCTTCTGCTCAACTATTTTGATGAGAAAGAAGAGAATCTGTGTAGAAGACCCTTGCTTGGCAGGGGAAGTACAGATGCAAAAAGTACCCTCAGCTCCCAGCATTGTTGTGTGTGGTAAGTCAAATAATACAGGAACAGTTTTGATTGAAGAGCAGCCTGCTATGATGACCTTGTTAATGTCAAAGCATGCCAAAGCTTGTAATATATGTAACAGGAATACGGTGGCACTACTGTATTTAAAGTTAAAATCACCAAATGATTTTGTTTTCCATATAGGAACATCCTGCTATGCCTCACATCGGTTCATGCTGAGTGTTGACTGAAACACTGTGAATGATGACATCTCCTCCTTCATTTCTGCTGTTTGTCTGATGATTTGGAAGTTACTACTGCTTCAACATCCAGTGGAGCTGGCATCCACGCTTGAGTTTCTCCAGAGGTATGTAAAATGATAATTCTGCACAAGTTATGTGAATATATGAAGGCCATTATAGAGGTTAATAAAATTTATTTTTAAAAAGATTACATAAGGCTGAAACTTACTGCCATACTGCTTGTCTGATGTTTTTTTTTTTCCTAGTCCAGAACTAAATATTTTGACAGCTACTAGACATGTTGCCAGAAAGCTGTTCTAGACATTCAGTTTAGACATGTTTAAGAAATTCATAAAAATTTCTCAACACATTTGATTGTGGGTGGTGTAATGATTTGATCTGATCAAAAAGTCCATTTTGAATAAATAACATTTCATAAAGTAAGGAGATTGCCATAAAATTCACTTAATGCTTTTATATCCCACAGAGAATAAATTATTTTGATTTTGGTGATACTATGACCTTTCCTCTACTGTCATCCTCAGGCCAAACAAAAGCCCCACCAAGGATTTGATTAATTTTATTTGGTTTGACCAATGCCTGAAATGCCTGACAACTCTTACTGTGTTTGAGTGCCATTGCAATCGTCTTTTTTTTCTTTCTATTAACAAGGTGTTTTTTCTCCATCAATCCAGAGAATGGCACTAAAGTTGAGGAGAAAAAAGAAAAAAGAAAAAAAAAAAAAAAAAAAAAACTTGCGACATCTTTGGGTGAACCCCAGAGTTCTTACCCTGATCCAAGAACTTTCAGATCATGAGTGGCGTAATGCTTAATAAATATGGACTGATCCTCCTTCACTAAGTGGCCTGTGGTTGCCTCACTTGCACACATTCTGTGTTGCACTTTGCTAAGTTTTTGAAGTAATTAAGTTGTTTGTTCTGGTTTTACAAATGATTTAATTGAATTGTAGCTATTGTGACAGACATCAGAAAGAGACTATAGTTGCAAAATTAATGCCATCCTTTAATTTCTTAAATGTTTGCACATTGTGAAATTGCTGGTATACTCTTCTGAGTTTAAAGCAGGTGCTGTATTTTTTATGATGTATGCAGTTATCATCTGAATTGACAATTCAGTGGAGTACTCAGTGAGGACAATAAAGTGTCTCTAAAAGGCATCCATTTTTTGATGGATGCCTTTTTATGTCTGACTGCTTAATACTGCTTAAAGTGTGATGGCATGCATTTGTACATGGTGGAAATGGTAAGCGCATCTTACACACCTCTGCTAATTCACATAGACTTCAACCCTGTTAGTATATAGTGGTTTTACTATGACAGTAATAGTTTACCCTTAATCTTTCCCATTTCATTTGTCAATTATCAGGCATCATATAATATGAAGGAAGTCTGGTTGAAAAATGGCAGGGATCAACTCTAACACCTTTTCACTTCAGACAGGTAAGGTGTGAAATACATTGTTTTTTAACCTAAAGAATAACCCAACTCTAACTTATGTTATGACAGAAATTAATTTTACCTTCACGGGTTTGCACCAACATCTATAGGTTCAAAGTTTCGCACTTATGACAAAACAGCATTGATACAGCAGTGCACTTAATTGATGTGTTCTATCACTTTTACACTGATTGTAAGAATAATGTGTTTTACATTGCACCATATTTTTTACAGTAATGTTCTGGCAAACCACAGCTGCCAGTTTTTTACCATAAAAACAACAGGTATGCTGTAGTTAGCAAGTGAAAGACTGCCAGTTCCTCATCCTTTGTATATTTTTGCCTATTTCTCCAGAATGCACTCATACCTATAATTCCAAATTGACTAAACTTGATGTTACTGTATATATCAAAACATCTACACACCATACAAACTCTATTAAAAAAAACTTTATTATACTCAATGCTGCATACTGCTTTTGTACATAACTTTGCTGTGCTGATATATTCAGTTTATTAATTATTATGACTTGTATGTGGCAAAAACCTAAAGTAAGCCATAATAAATGTTTAAAAAAGCTGCAATAAAACACTGCTTGGTGTCACAGCAATTACATTCATTTTCTTCAGAAAGTACTCCCATCTCGTTATTATTCGTCCATGCCTTTTTTTTTTTTTGCTCACCCATAGTTCATCAACTTTTCATGCTACACATACCATTCATGCATAAATACAAGTGTAATTTAGTTTACTGCTTTTTCATAACATCTGCATAAGTTTGCATGTATTATGACAGTGGTCCCCAACCTTTTTTGCACCACGGACCGGTTTCATGTAAGACAATATTTTCACGGACTGGCCATNTCCCCAACCTTTTTTGCACCACGGACCGGTTTCATGTAAGACAATATTTTCACGGACTGGCCATCGTGGCAGGGGGTGGGGTGTGTTAAAATGACTGGAATATAGATTCAGCATAAACACAAACAAACATAAAGTGCATAATAAACACAACTCACCATAACACAGAATCAGTGGGAGCCCTGAGCTTGTTTCCCTGCAATGAGATGGTCCCATCTAGGGGTGATAGAAGACAATGACACCCGAACTGTGTTCCTTATGTCCAGTCTACTCCATAATTTTGTTTTGGTTGCTGTCACTGCAGAAAACCCCGCTTCAGAAAAGATAGGATGTTGGAAATGGAAGCAGGGTTTTCAGTGCTTTTGTGGTGATCTCAGGATATTCCACCTTGATTTTAATCCAGAATGTCGGCAGAGTTGAAGTTGTGAAGTTGTCTCAAACATACTTTTAAGGCCACTGTCATTTGCAGTTTCAAGCAGTTGATCTTCTTCTAGCACGGATGTGGTCGATTCACTTGACATGTTCACAAATGGGTTGCGGATCCTTTCCTTTTTGTGGGTCTTTTGTGGTTGGGAAGTAACGCTCAGACTCTTTTAAAAGCAAAGATAGGTGATCATGTACCAGCTGGGAGAATGAAGGCCCAGGCTCAGTCTCTTCCAAAATCCCTGCTAATGATTGAAACATGTCAAATATCCCTCTGTTCACTTGCCTTCCCCACAGTTCCAGTTTGTCTTTGAATGCAGCCACTTTGTCTGCCAACTTGAAGACAGTTATTCTCCCCTGAAGTGACAGATTGAGTTTGTTGAACAGGTTGAATAAGTCACACAAGTAAACAAGTTTTGCGACCCTTGTCACTGAAATGTGCTGCCAGTGGTGACTTTTTTCTGAAAGAAATCTCTGCAGCGGCTCTCGTAAACTCAAACACTCTGGCCAGAGATCTCCCTTTAGATTGCCATTTTACTTCCATGTATAAGAGAAGGCGTTTGTGCTCTGCATCTCACAAAGCTGATCAAAACAGATGTGAGTTACAGGTGTGTACTTTGATGTGGTTAATAACTTTAATGAATCATTCAATACACTGTTAAGTTCAGGTGACATTTTTTGGCTAGCCAGCATTTCTCTGTGAATGACACAGTGCGGAGACTCACATTCAGGCACAACCTCCTGAAACCAGAAATCCGTCCAGTCATGGTAGCAGCTCCATCCATGCATATGCCGACACAAAAGGACCAATTCAGTTTTCCTGATATGTAATCATTCAAAGACTTGAATCGTTCTGCAGCTGTGGTGTTGGTCGGCAACAATAGCGCACATAACATATCCTCATGCACATCATAACCTCATGCACATCCTCCTGAAATATATATCGCACAAGAACAAGCAGTGTTATAATGTGAGTATTATAAGTAAGTCAGTTTAATGTACCTCCTTACCATTAGGGGTAGCTGTTACATGTGAAGAGTGTTGAGTCAGTGGAGTGCTTTTCAGCCCCTGACAAAACGTACTGCATTGAGACAGATGTCCGGTTTTTCCCTACGTGTTCAGGTGTATGTACAGCAGCACTTTTATAAAGTTGATATACAGTGCAAAGTGTGTTTTCTGACTTCTCCTTTTTTTAAGCTGAAGTTACCACATATTTTTGGCGACGAGGTGAACTGGTTTTTGTATGTACACACCGTGATTTTCAGCTTCGTTGTAGCTAGCTAGTTTTGAGTGTGTTAACTAGCTATAGATGAGTGCCAGTGGCAGCAGTAGCAGTGACAAGAATCATGTACCAGCTGCAGAAGCGGAGCAACTCAGGATTGATGTGTCGCAGGGACAAATGGCTACATTCAGGACTATCGGTGAATTTGTGGAGAATAATGAGGAGTGGACTGAGTACGAGGTAGAGGTTAGGACACTTTTTCCTTGGTAATGGAATTACAGAGGAGGCAAAGAGGTGCTCCATTCTCCTGAGTGTGTGTGGGGCTAAAACTTACAAGCTAATAAGGAATTTAGCCACACCGCGAAAACCAGGAGATATTCCATATGACGACCTGGTCGCCCTCGTTGGAAACCACCACAATCCAAAGCCGTCAGTGATAGTGCAAAGGTTTAAATTCCACAGTCATTTCAGGAAACAAGGACAGTCTGTGGCCAATTTTGTAGCTGAGCTGAGACAGCTTTCTGAGCATTGTGATTTTGGAGCGGTGTTAGATGACATGCTCCGTAACAGATTAGTATGCAGCATTAATAATGATGCCATTCAGCACTGCCTACTGGGAGAAACCCCACCATTGACCTTTAAAAAAGTCCTGGAAATTTCTCAAGCTATGGAGATGGCTGCTAATAATGCCAAAGACATTCAAAAAGGTAATGGAAGTGTGTCGACAGGCATGGTTCATCAGGTCAGGAAGGAGAGGGATAGACCCTCCAGGCAGGTGGAGTGTTTCCGGTGTGGGGGGACACATTTTGCAGACAAATGCAGATTCAAAGACACAGTGTGCCACACTTGTAAGAAAAAGGGCCATTTAGCTAAGAAGTGCAGGAATGAAAGGGGAAAAAGCAAGATGGGGAAGTTTAAAGCTAAAATAGTACAGACAGACACATCACATAGAAGAAATGCAAGAAAAGGGGGTGTGCTCTTACAATATGTTTGGGGTGGGAAGTGATGAGGATCCACCAGAGCCCTGTTATGCTATGGTTAAGGTAAAGGGGAAGAACATTAAGTTTGAAATTGATTCAGGGGCTACTGCATCAGTCATCAGTGAGGAAACCTATAAGCGGGTTTGAGGGGTCTAAGCCACCACCAATCAGGGCCTCAAAGATTAGATATACAGGGGAGCCCATTCCTACATTGGGGGTTGTGTATGTCTATTTCAGCCAAGGGCCAGAATGCTAATGCTAGATTAGTGGTAGCTAAGGGCAGTGGGCCTAATTTGCTGGGCTGTGATTGGCTGCGAAAAATTAAACTGAATTGGCATGAAATTAATTATGCACAGACAACAGAGCAGATCCTACAGAAATACAGTGATGTTTTCAGTTAGGCACCCTGAAGGGTGTAAAGTGAAACTCCATGTTGATCCAGGGGCTACTCCACAAGCCCAGGTCAATGCCCTATGCCATGAAAGGTAAAGTGGAAGAGGAGAGGTTACAGAAGCTGGGCATAATTGAGCCATTCTCAAAATGGGCAGCACCTATTGTTCCAGTGCTGAAAGAAGATAAAACTGTGAGAATTTGTGGTGATTATAAAGTCACTATTAATCAGGTCGCTAAGCTGGAAGAGTACCTATTGCCCAGAGTGGAGGATCTGTTTGCAACTCTTTCAGGGGGCTAGTCATTCAAAAGCTGGATATGAGCCACATCTACTAGCAGTTGATACTAGATGAGGATTCAAAAGAATATGTAATGATAAACACTCACAAGGGCTTATTCAAATATAGTCGCCTTGTGTTTGGAATGGCCTCCAGCCCTGCCATTTTTCAAAGACTATGGACAGTCTCTGGACAGTCTGTTACAAGGTATTCCACATGTGGCAGTTTATCTTGATTACATATTGATTACAGGAACCACAGAGGTGGAGCATGTGACAATTTGGAACAGGTACTTAAGAGGCTCAGGGACGTCGGGCTATGCCTAAAACACAACAAATGTGTGTTTCTAGCACCAAGTGTGACCTACTTGGGATATAAGATCACAGCTGAGGGGCTTCACTCATTGGAAGACAAAGTGAGAGCCATCAAGGAGACTCCCAGCCCCAAGAATGTCTCGCTCAGATCGTTTTTGGGCCTAGTTAACTATTATGGAAGTTTCTTCCAGACCTATCAAAGGTTCTGGCCCCTCTGTACCTATTGCTCCGTAGTGACACTAAATGGATGTGGACTGAAAAGCAGGATAAAGCTTTCAAGGAAGTGAAAGAGCTCCTCCATTCAGCCAAGTTGCTTGTTCATTATGATCCACATAAGGAGATTACCCTTTCATGTGATGCCTCTCCTTATGGTGTTGGTGCAGTCCTTTCACACATAATGGAGGACAATTCAGAGAAACCTATTGGGTTTGCTTCACATATTCTGACATCAGCTGAGAAGAGATATTCACAGTTAGACAAGGAAGGTCTGGCTATTGTTTTTGTTGTTAAACATTTCCATCAGTACCTGTATGGCCGTGCATTCACCATCTATACAGACCATAAGCCACTGATGAACTTGTTCAGCAAGATTTGATGCATCCCACAGATGGCCTCAGCCAGAATACAGCACTGGGCCCTCACACTCTCAGCCTACCAGTATACCACTGTGTATAAAGCAAGTAAAGACAATTCGAATGCGGATGCCTTGAGCTGTCTACCTTTGCCTGACACCCCTAGTAATATGTATGTACCACCAGAGACTGAATTTTCATTGGAGAGTATCCTGCTTACTCAGGGGCAGTGTATATTAGTGCTCTCTACTGGCTATTAGTGACATTGCACCTAAGCTCTGGAGGAGCATGTGTTAGCGGCCATCTTGGCACTGTTTAGTTCATGTACACAACAGCTCTCCTCTGTTTACAGCATTTCTCTGAGTTACTCCTTCAGGAAGCAAACCTGTAGTTGAATTTATAATCATTTTTTGTATTTCCTCTATTTGAAATGTAACTATTGATATTTCATTCTTTTGTGATGAATGTTATTTTTCTAGTATACAGATTGACTTGTAATGTTATTGTTTTTCTGTTTGCAGTTTCACAAAAAAGAAATTCTATAAAAGTCTGAAAATGATTCCTGTATCCTGTGCCTCTTTATAGAAGAATGTTTAGCTGGCTGTCTAGCTGTGTACACGAGTATATAGTGAGGGCNCTGTGCCTCTTTATAGAAGAATGTTTAGCTGGCTGTCTAGCTGTGTACACGAGTATATAGTGAGGGCAGCATAGAGAGACTGGCAGACAAACCAGTGAATGCCACTCAGATTAAACAGTGGACCCAAACAGATACAGTCCTGTCAAAAGTTAAAGAGTTTCTTTTACGGGGCTGGCCAACAGTTGTGGAAGCAGAAGAGTTAAAGCCTTGTGCTAAATGCAAGATGGAACTGAGTTTACAGGATGGCTGCATCCTCTGGGGGTCTACCTCCCCTAGGCAGATCACTGATCATGGAGGAAGTTCATGAGGCTCATCCAGGTGCATCAAAAATGACAAGCCTGGCATGATCTTATGTTTGGTGGCCAAAAATGGACCAAGATTTAGAGAACAAGGTAAAGTCCTGTGTTTAGTGTCAGACAAATCAGAAAATGGCACCACCAGCCCCTTTGCACCCTTGGGAGTGGCCTGACCATCCCTGGTCCCGGTTACATCATCTGGATTTTGCTGGTCCGTTCATGGGGCAGATGTTCTTAATAATGGTGGATGCACATTCAAAGTGGATAGAAGCACACATCATGAACAATACTACAGCCTCCACAACAACAGAAAAACTCAGACAAGTGTTTGCAGTCCATGGACTTCCTGACATCCTAGTCACCGACAATGGGCCAACTTTCACTAGTGACCATTTCAAGGAGTTCATGCAACAGAATGGCATACTCCATATCCGGACAGCTCCTTTTCACCCCGCTTCAAATGGGTTAGCGGAGTGGGCAGTTCAGAACAGTGAAGGAAGGGTTGAAGAGGATGACAAGGGACTCTCTGAGTAATCGACTCTCATGTTTCCTGTTTCAATACCGCCTTACTCCACAGACAACCACAGGAAGGACACCAGCGGAGATGCTAATGAACCGCAGGCCAAAATTGCAATTGGACCTGCTCCATCCTGATATCAAGGCAAAAGTGGGGAGGGTGCACGAAAAGCAAAAAGAGAGGCATGATCAACTTGCATGAGAAAGACAGTTTGCATGTGATGACAAGGTGTATGTGAGGAATTTTGTCAGTAACAGCAACCAGACATGGCTGCCTGGTACTATTCTGAACCAGAGTGGCCCGGTCTCATATGTTGTCAAGTTGACAGATGGATGTGTTTTAAAAAGGCACCAGGACCGTGTGCACCTGCATCATGATACTGAGTCTGGAGATATCCGTTCTCCAGCAGCAGAGCATCCAGTGGCTGTACATGCAACTGAGGCACCGTTGCAGCCTACACCAGAGACAGACTCTGCAGCAGAGGTTTCCCCATCTCTAGGAGAAGAGGAACATTCTCAACCCAACAACCACAGCTCTCTCCAGGATGTGCCTCCAGCTCCACCTGATACATACATCATCACCAGTGTTGACGGAGATGTCATGGGACTTGCGCAGGTCACAGCATAACTGTAAACCTCCAGACAGACTGACTTTTTGAGTTGTTGTTATAAGTCTTAGACTGGAGAATGTTAAATTTGTTGAACCAGTCATTGAGTTGAATTCTTAGACAAGCAGTCAAATGGTTTTCTTATTCTAACTTGGTTTTGAAGGGGGAATTTTGGACCTTAAAGGGGGAGAAGTGTTATAATGTGAGTATTATAAGTAAGTCAGTTTAATGTACCTCCTTACCATTAGGGGTAGCTGTTACATGTGAAGAGTGTTGAGTCAGTGGAGTGCTTCTCAGCCTCTGACAAAATGTGACTGCATTGAGACAGATGTCCGGTTTTTCCCTGCATGTTCAGGTGTATGTACAGCAGCACTTTTATAAAGTTGATATACAGTGCAAAGTGTGTTTTCTGACTTATCCTTTTTTTTAAGCTGAAGTACCACAAGCAGTATTGCCTTGTTGTCAACATTCAGTAGACTCGTCAACCTGGATTGCATGCCACAGTGGCTCATTAACCCTCTCTAACAATTGTGCTTCAGTGTCCTCTACTATTTAATCAATTCACCTAGTGATGGTGCTGGCCGAAAGAAGAACCTGCTATCTTTTTAACTGCAGACTCTCTTAAAACTTCACGGCAAATGTCCTTAGTAGCAGGCAGGATCAACTCTTCAACAATAGTGAAAGGCTTCTTAGCCTTAGCAATACAATTAGCCACTAAGTATGATGCTCTCAGTGCAGTCGCATTTGTTGATGTGGTGGCCTTCAAGAATAGCTTCTGTCCTTCTTCTTCACATTTTTTTCTTTCAAAAAAACTCCAAAGGCTTGTCTTTTAATGCAGGGTGCTTGGTCTCCATGTGCTGAAGCAGTTTTGAAGGCTTCATTGCCTCATTTGATAGCCTGTTGCCACATATTATGTAGAGGGGGCTTGGAGCATGTGAATTACCTGTCATGATAAACCATATTTTAAGTAGGACTCCTGGTATTTTCATTTAAATGCAGCTTTCTTTTTCTCGGCAGTCTTAGGCTCTTCATCATTGGGCCTTTTCCCCTTTTCAAAGCTCTCTAGAGACATTTTTTTTAAATCATTTTAGCTAGCTAGTGGTTAGTTTGCACTAGCTTGTATTTAGCTAGCTTAATTTTTCAGGCATCACAGCTGTGTCAGAGACAGGTATGTGTCAAGAGGCACAGACGGATGTGATGGGGAGAGAATCCAGTCATTTTGCAAAATAAAACACCTGCAGTCAATAAAATGGAAATAAAATAAGTTATTTATTCTTTCTGTGTGGCCCGGTACCGGTTTCTGTGCGGCCTGTACGGGTCCATGGCCCGGTGGTTGGAGACCGCTGTATTAAGAAATAGTGCAAAAAAAACAAAAAAAACAAAAACAAAAACAACAAAAAAACAGTTTTTTAATGCATTTATCCCGTATCTTCTGAGTAGCTGTCATGAGGTGTGCACTGCAGCCATGCCACAGCACAATGGTACATTTCAGTGGTCCGTCCCCATGCTGTGAATGGACTCTGTTTTATTTTTCTTTCTGGCACCGATGACGCTGCTACATTTTAAAAGAAAATCTTCTCAGTTTCACTCCTCTATTACAATAAATGACAAGGATTTGCATTTGGTATTGGTATCTATGTTGTCCCTTACTGGACAAGACTGAAAAACCCTTGATCTTTTCTTAACATCAGTGCAGTGATTTGGCATGAAAAATTAATTTCACAAAGTAAAACAATTAATTTAATCCTATACACCTAAATAAATAAATAAATAAATAAATACTCTGTATTTTACCATGTTTTTTTTTTTATTTGATTATGAAACACAAATGCATATATTGAACTGAAAGACAAATCCAAATGTGTATTGTATTTCACTGCATGTGTTTGATTTTTAATTTTGATTTGGCCTCATTATTTTCTGTTTCTAAACTCAATATACCACATTCACAATGTTCAAACTCCAAAACACATTGTTATACAAAAATGCCATGACAATGTGGAAACAGAATCTTGAATATAGTGTCACTTATTACAAACTCTTATGAATAATCCCTACTTTACAACTTGAAATGCTGACCATGCAAATCGCTAATTTGAAATGCTAATTGCTAATGCTAATCGCTAATGAAGTCAAAGCTTACACTGGTGTTTGTCCAAACTAATATTTTTTTTTTTTTTTCTTTTTTTCTGTCTGCATACTTAGTTGTGGTATATGTCAAGATTGGCACAACCATTTTTTATATATATGCAATTTAATCTAGCAACAGGCAGATATATATAGTGCATAGGTGAGTGTGTGTGAGTGTGGGACCTTCACCGGCCCTCCTTGACCAACCTATCATGTTTTATATAAAACTAACAATTTCTATCAAGGAGGGCTAAACACCTGAACAACAACACAAAGACAAAAACACACAGATGAGTAGTGACAGTAATAACCAGTAATAACCAGTGTAGTGGTTTAATCTGTGAAACACTATAGAGGATAAAAACCTACGACACAACACAGCAGGACAAACAACAACACATGAACAAGCAGTGACAGTAATAAACAGTCTAGTGATTTAATTTTGAAGTTCTATGCATCAAATCCAGATCACCAGAGTCCTGATACCCCTGAGAACACCCAGTACTAAGTGGTGGTGACGGCCTCAAAACAGGTCCAGCTACCTCAGTGACCCAGATCACTACTGAACATCGGGTTGCAATTGTAGCTGGTGTGTCGAGCCGGGACCTAAACACAGAACCTTACCAAAGCACGGGGACCTCTCCAAGACCAACAGAAGCCACACGGCTGGACGGGACACCCCAGATGGAAAGACACCCAGGACGCAGAGCTCCAGGGGGATAGAGCAGAACCAGGACAACAGATGAGCCCAGGAGCTAGGAGGAGCACCCACATGCACCATCACAATAGACAAGCAGACCACCAGAAGAGCAGGCCAGGCAACACCCGGAGGCACACCCCCAGAACC
>VXCM01008205.1:18421-38141 GCA_014773175.1 Lucifuga dentata
GGCTGACACACCCATGCCCCGCATATGAGCATGGCCTGCCAAGCCGGCGAGGGTGAGACCCGGCGTCCAGGCAAGGGGCGGAACCCAGACACCCGAAGCCAGATACACACACGGCTGACCCCCCAACCAAGATCCCCCCCACACAGCCGGCAGGACCCAACAACCTCCCCAGACCCCCAGCCGCCCCGTCCATACCCAGACCCCCACATGCCCAAGTCCAATGTGAGGAGGCCACACAACTGAGAATGGAACATCATCTCCCAGTACCACCCACGACACCCATCCCCCCAGCACCAGCAACCACTTAGGACCGGCCCCACATGCCACGCTGACCCTAATCAAGTGATTACCCACCCTTCTCCAAACACCCTTTTTTTTCCTCCCCTTAGTGTGTGCCCCACCTAGGTGTACAAAGCTAAAGTGTATTGCATTAAAATTGCAGGACAGGAGCAGATGGCAGATTGCCATGGGAGGCTGTGGCACACTACTGTACCACAGCCTGCCCTGCAAACCCACCACCTGCACCCCAAGACCCTCTACTGTGTATGTGTGTGCTGATCTAGAGAGTGCATTAAAAGAAGCGTGACGTGAGACCAAAACCCGCATGGCCGGTGAATGGAGGGGCATGGTGCAGCAACATGAGTCCCCGATCCCATCCCCCCATGATCCAATGACCCATCCCTGGCCCCCACGAGGCACCAGGCCATGCTGTGACATCCGGNCCCCCCATGATCCAATGACCCATCCCTGGCCCCCACGAGGCACCAGGCCATGCTGTGACATGCCGAGACACTGGACAGACCCAGAGGAGCCCAGAAAGCCCCAGGGAGGCAGCCAACTGATGAGGAGGAACACTGCAGGTGGCACGGAGAACACGATCCACCCCCACCACAAAGCCCCCCCAACATGAGCCCAGTGCGTGCCAAGAACCGAGAGCAACCGGAACAGCCAGGCATCCAGGGAGAGCCGGATAGTCCCCACCAACCCCACGGGAGAGCCCAGCCACGGGGCCAGCTCAACGTGCGCCCGGCCCAGGACACAGGTCCACCCCCCAGGTGCAGGGCCCCGCCCACAGTCCAGCACAGCAGGCTAAGCCCAGCACGGGTCTTGGCCTGCTGGGCTTGGCAAACTAATGTTATTCTAGCAAAGGATATACTGTTATGGTTCATTCTGTAGCTGCATGCCAGAACAGATTTTCTAGCTTGTGGCACAATGTTTCACCAGGCATTCATNCATTCTGTAGCTGCATGCCAGAACAGATTTTCTAGCTTGTGGCACAATGTTTCACCAGGCATTCATGTCACAATTTGACATGCATCAAGTTTCATGTTGTCCAGTTTGACACAGTTACACTACTATCACAGCGTGATATTCGTTGAACTTGTAGGATCACTGTAATCACACCATCTGTAAAAAAAAAAAAAAAAAAAAAAAAAAAAAAAACCCTTTAAATTCTGCATTACTGTTCTCCAGCACAACAACAAAGATGAACTGTTCAACTTTTCAATTTTGTTTTTGACACATTAACATTTGTTCAGGTGAAATTTTTTTCAGAGTTGTCATTCTATTTGTTTCAGCATAGATATAGTGACAAGCAATAAGGGCATCATATCTTTTTTTTTATAACATTATTTATTGATTTTATGGCACAAACAATTTGTACAGAAATGCATTCAAGGAAGAAGATAAACACAAGAACACAGAACACTCCCCTAACTCTACCCCCAACCCCCACCCAGGCCAGTTACGAAAAAAAAAACAATTCCATACTCTTGTAGATACAGATATATTAGAATCAATATACATCATTGTAGTTAATCAGCCACAACACATCTTAGGTAGCATCCGGGTATTTGAAGGAAAAGAAAAGTCAGTGAGATACTAATTTAAGTGAGGGATAGGCTCTCCACATACTCTATGAAGGGGGACCAAGTTATAATGAACCTTTTCCGGGATCTGCCTCTACTGTATCGTAGCTGTTCAAGTGATATCATAGAAAGCACATTCTTAACCCATTGTTTAAAAGAGGGAGGTCTTGATGACTTCCACTGCAGTAGAATTCATCTACGGGCCAGAAGAGATGCAAAAGCTATGGCACCAGCCTGAGAGGCAGTATACTGTTTCTCTAGAGGGAGAATACCAAAAATTGCAACTATGGGGTCAGGCTCTAGTTCATCACCATACACATAAGAGAATGATTCAAAAATTTGCTCCCAAAAGCTCTTTAAAGACTGGCATGTCCAGAACATATGTCCTTGCAATTGGCTGTGATGACATCTTGAACACCCATCACTTACACCTGGATATATTTTAGCCAGTCTCTCATTTGTGTAATGCAAGCGGTGTACTACTTTAAATTGAATGAGACCATGCCTTATACANCCAGTCTCTCATTTGTGTAATGCAAGCGGTGTACTACTTTAAATTGAATGAGACCATGCCTTATACAAAAAGAAGTGTTTGTGTGTGTGTTTTAAGATACGTTGCCATGGAGGAG
Source organism: Lucifuga dentata (assembly GCA_014773175.1). NCBI lineage: Eukaryota > Metazoa > Chordata > Actinopteri > Ophidiiformes > Bythitidae > Lucifuga > Lucifuga dentata. The sequence continues at coordinate 20,919 of VXCM01008205.1, forward strand.
CTTTAAAGATCAAAGTGTTACCAAGTCTCTCTAAGGTGATAACCTCTGGTTACCATGGTGTTTGGGAGGTCAGAGAAATTTAGAAGTTCTGTTTTGTTGTCTTTACAGTATCTGTCCTGCAGGTTTTACAACTAAACGAGGGGAAGAGAACAGCAGGGGATCTTGAGGAGTTCCTGGGTGCTCATCCATATGTTAAAGTGAATGTGTATTGTGTCTGTGAAGGGGGAAGGTGATGTATGCGTGGCTTCAGCAGGCCTCCACGCAGATGCAGTCTGAAAACTGATTATTTCATCCCAGAAAAACATAATCGTATATTTATCAAACTGCAGTTGTTCCAGTAATGCTACAAGTGTATCCATAAGTTTAGGCAATGATTTTATTGGGTTGGATATATACAGTAGAAGGTCATCTGTATACAATGACACTTTATGTGTTTCATTATTTCTGGAGATTCCTGCTATGTTCTTCTCCAAGCTCAGAGCTATAGCCAGCAGTTCAATAGCTAAATTGAACAGGAAAGGGGATAAGCAGCAACCCTGATGCGTACCCCTATATAATGAGAAGTAATTTGAATTTGATAAATTTGTACGTACTGAAGCAATTGGTGTAGCATATAATATTTTAATCCATGATATGAAAGATTGTCCGAATCCAAATTTCTCCAGGACTGTAAAAAGGTAGTCCCACTCGACCCTATCAAAAGCCTTCTCCGCATCGAGAGAAAGTATAACCAGAGAAAGTATAACCTCTGGCTGAAGGGTGGAGTGGGAAGAATACAGAACATTAAAAAGTCTATGCATGTTATAGAATGATTGTCTCCCTGCCACAAAACCAGTTTGGTCAGGGTCAATTATAACAGGAATAACTCTTTCAAGATGTCATGACAGGATTTTTGTGAGAATTTTGTAATCACAGCAGTGTCACGGGAGGGTTCAGGAGTGAGGTCTCAAATGCAGGCTCAGGCAGATTATGTGAAAAACAGTCTTTAATTACTGTCCAGGCAAAATAATAACGGATGGTGATGCAGAATGAACTTACAGGAATCAGGCAGATAATTCAAAAGGCAGGCAGTGACAAAATAGAAGAATCAAACCATCAAACATAAAGGCAGGAAAGACAGGAGACAAGAAACAAGCTAACCAGGCAAACAAGCAAATAAGATGAGCAAACCAGCAAACAAGACAATCTGGCAGAAAACAAAGGAACCCAGGGTTGTATAAATACTGAAGAGGTGATTAACTGATAGAACACAGCTGATGTTGAAAACTGGAGGGAAACTAAACAAAAACCGGAAGTAAAGCATACTAGACAGCAACAAAACCAAGACTACAAAATAAAACAGGAAGTGACTAAAGAACAGATCATGACAAGCAGAGGAGGCTTATTGGTAGGTAGGAACCACACTCTAACGGATCTTTATCCTTTTTTGGTAAAACTGATATAACTGCCTGGGACATAGTAGAGGGGAATTTCTTTACTGAGATGATTTCTTTAAATAGCAAACCCAACAGAAATACAAGTTTTGCGGAGAAGACCTTATAAAATTCTATGGGGAATCCATCTGGGCCCGGCACCTTGCCACTCTGCATGGATTTTATTGCCTGTAATATTTCCTGATTTGTTATTGGGGCGTCAATAGCAGTTTGATTTTCTGAATTAATTTCCGGGATTTCTAGTCTATCTAAGAACGTCTGGATCTCAGGTATGCTACAAGGAATTTCCGATGTGTAGAATTTATTATAGAATGCTGCAAACTGATCATTTATAGTTTTGGGGTCTGCAGATATTAAGCCAGATGTGGTATGAATTTCAGGGATTGCTCTGGATGCTGCTGCCTGGCTGAGCTGGTGGCTAAGTAGTTTACTAGTCTTTTCACCATGTTCATAGTATGTTTGCTTAACTTTATACAGAAGCCGTTCAGTTTGCTTAACTGAGNTTCACCATGTTCATAGTATGTTTGCTTAACTTTATACAGAAGCCGTTCAGTTTGCTTAACTGAGAGGTTATCGAATTCAGTTTGAAGCAGAAGCTGTGTTTTAAACCTTTCAGGAGTGAGTTCACTAGCTGGTTTCTTATCTATTTCTAGGATTTGTTTAGCCATTTCATTAAGACACCTGGTGTGTTGTTTTTTCTCAAGTGCAGCATAAGAAATGATCTGTTCCCTCAGATAAGCCTTGAGTAACTCCCATATAGTGGTAAATGACATACCGGGGGTGCTGTTGAATACTAAGTAAATATCAATTTGCTCTGTGATAAACTTAATAAACGAATTTCAGGTCAATAATAATGGATCAAGTTGCTAGGATCAGCGTGGTGCAGAGCTGTTGGGAAATGACATGTCTAGTTGCACAGGGCAGTGGTCAGAGATCACTGTACTGTGGTACTTACAATTAGTTACAAAAGAAATGGCTTTGTGATCAACTAAGTAAAAGTTGATTCTTGAGTATGATCTGTGGGCTGGTGAAAAGAAAGAGTACTGTTTGGAAATGGGATTAAAGTGTCTCCAGGGGTCAAAAAGTTTGTATGTTTGCATGAAGGATAAGATTGTTGCTCCAGATCTTGACCCATCACTACTATGCCTGGGATTAGATTTGTCCAAAGCAGAATCTAATACACAGTTGAAATCGCCTCCCAGTATCATTATATTCAAATTGGGATCAGGTATTTTGCCATGAAATTGGAAAAGAATTGAGGGCTATCCCAGTTTGGCCCATAGAAGTTTGCCAATATCACTTGGTTACCAAAACTCTCACCTACAACTATAATAAACCTTCCATTATTATCTGGTATCACTGTGGTTACTGTAAATGGAATGCCTTTTCTGACTAAAATAGCGGCTCCCCTGGATCTGTCTCCATATGTGGAATGGAATATCTGACCAATCCAGCTTTTTTTCAATTTGTTATGATATGTCATTCATATAATATGTCATTCATATGGAGATGAGTCTCCTGAAGAAATATGACATCTGCGCCCAACGACTTAAGATGTATAAAAACTCTGCTGCGTTTTATTGGGTGTTGTATCCCCTTGATATTCCAATTTATAAAACGGATTGAGCCTAAAGCAGGGTCATTAACTATGATTCCTACTTTAGATGATGTGTGTGGCTGATGGATCGGATGCTGGAAAAGTGCAAATCTTTTGTATAGTTACAGGTGACCATGTATCTGTACCAGAAGAAAACTTATCAGTATGCAATAAAAGAAAATACACATTTAAACTGAAAAAGCCTGGCCTCGGGTCCCCTTGCTGACCTATCTTACAGTAGAAGGTTGCACTAGCCTTTCTGAAACTAAGGCTATATCCCCACATTTGAAATACAAAGATTACTACTGGTTACACTAACAATTAACCCTCCAAACCCACAGAACAAAACATGACTTAAATAAGGCAGTTGGGCTTAATATATTGTTCACAGTTCAGGATAAGAAAAAATAAAAAAATAAAAAATAAAAGAAGTGTTTGTGCAGTTATTCAAAATGGAAATACTGGTTAGAAGTAACTTATTCAGTTATGATTATGATGAAGATTGCAATTACAATTTCTACCTCTTTTTTCCCTCTTTATAAACTGACAGTGGCAGTTCCATTTTTGGTTAAAGGAGCCGTTTTTATTTGTTTGCAGACCTGCCTGTTGTAAGGAATTGTGTGATGTATTTCTGAGCCTCATCAGGTGTAGAGAAGATCTGGTCCTGGTTTTGGTAGGTGATCCGGAGACGGGCAGGGTAGAGAATTCCATATCTAACTCCTTCAGTTCCCCGAAGTTGTTGTCTGATGTTGTTATACTCTGCCCGGGCTCTGGCCACTCGAGTAGTGTAGTCAGGGTAGACGGAGATGGTCATCTCATCCACTCAAATCCGCTGTTTCTCTCTGGCACAGCATAGAATGTTGGCACATTCGTGGTGGTAGTGCAGACGGGCCACGATGATGCATGGGGGTCCCCCCTGTTTTGGTGCCAGCTGCAGCGAATGATGAGCTCTGTCCAGCAGTGGAGCATCCACCAGGTTAAATGCTTTTCTCAGCAGCACCGACATGGCAGTGGTAGAGCAGCTGTCTTTTCCCTCTGGCACTCCTATTATCCTGATGTTGTTCCTTCTTAATCTCGATTTTAGATTGTCACACTTGTTTTGCAGAGACTCTGTCAGGGTTGTAAGACATTGCACTTCCCTCTGCAAAGTGGTGATGTCCTCTGAATGAAGACAAGCTCCGTTCCATTTCACACATGGTTCCCCCTAGTGTGGTTAGCTTCATGCCAATGTTGTCTTGGTAGGACTTTAGCTCAGCTCCCACTGCACTTATGTCTGCTCTGATAAGTGCCATTTCGTCTTCACTTGCTGTTCTGAGTTCAGTTTTCATAATATCCCCAATGTCATTCCATAGTAAAGTGACTAGCTCTCCTCTGAAATCCTCTGAAGTTAACGCTGCAGCCGCAGTGGTAGAGGCTACTTTTTCCGGTGGGCCGTCATCACCCGACTCCAGGGATGAGCCAGAGTGACTAGGCTTCAGTGTTGTTTGAAATGTGTTGCGGCCTTTAGTTGACTTACCAGCCATGTTTCTTAGGCTTAGATTATTTAATTGTGATAAGAGAAGAGAGTAGAGCACAGTACTATTTAAAAGTGTGCCCAAAAAAGTTTGTTTTAATGATTTGTTCTGTAGAGCTTAGCACACACGTGTCTACCTCATGGCTTGCTCAGCAGTGCCCTCCTAGCAGCTCAGGGCATCATATCTTAAAGAAAATCTAGAGGAGCACAGGAATTTAAGTGGAATGGCTTTGTGTTGTGAATGTTCTATGGAGAAAATTCCAGAGAAAATTGATATCTTTTTAATACTATGGCTAAAAATCTCTAAAGTCTCCACAGTATTATAAATTTTTTTCAGTCTCTCCAATATCTTTCACGAATTGATTCAGGACCAATGCAGCACAATGCACATACTATGCAAGCAGCTCCACATATTTGTGGCCATCAATCATATTTATGTTGGCTGCACTGTCATGGCTCTGTCCTCTGTGTTTAGATCCAAACATTTTAGTTCACAGGCTGATGAGTCTGTTAATTCCTCAAAACTCAGGAAGGTTTCATGAAGTAGAATGTCATTGTTATTGGAGAAAAGAAAAAAAAAAGATCTTTTTATATATATTAATGATTTTTAACATGACTAAAGTATTTGGCAGTGGCTGCATAGTAAAATCTGTAAGAACTGAATCATAGGTGGTTAAGAATGCTATAATTTCTATTAAAAAAAAAAAAAGTTGCCCCTATTTGTCTAACTGGGGATCTTTTTGGTCTCTACAGGTCAGGTTACAGGTAGTAAGGTTAAGTGTAATGATCTCTTTTCCATCATTCATAAATGCCTGTAGCTCTAACATGGGCCTGAGAATGAACATGTGCATCTTTCCTTTCTGAGAAAAGTTTCCTTTCTGAGAAAAGTTTCCACTCTCTGATTCCTTTAAGCAACAAGTAGCTGTAACCAGGTAAAAAAAAAAAGCCAGCAAAGCTGATAATACACGCAGCCCAAAGCAGAGAACTGAAAGAGCAGATTTGTGAGAGGACAACCCCTGTCTTTGTACTGGTATTGTACAAAGACCATTTTCCTGTTTTTAATCCCTGGGAAATTGTGCAGGAGGCCTACAGGTTCTGTTAGCTGTACTGAGTTTTTTTTTTTTTACATTGGTGTCAGGTTGCAGATTGTCAGGAAAACAAAGTTCATGAGGCTGTTCATGTTGATCTCAAGAGTTTTAACAGCAGAGAACTTCACTTTTCTACCAACACACATTCACAGAGATCAGAGGAGCAATTTCATCTTTCATTTAATTTAAATTCTGACAACAAACATTAGAATTTTAAATAGAATTCTTTCAAATTAAATACATTTGTAGTTCAACCCAACCACAAGTGAAATGTGTTTTACAAATATTGTATGTACCATATAAAGTTATTCTATATCCAGTAGTATGAGTGGAAGAACTCTAAAATCTATAAACAACAACTTTGATAGTCCATCAGGCATATCAATCAAATAACATGTCTACTGATTCTGTAAAAAGACCAAGAATGCTACAGATGCTTTGTTACGGTGATGATTTCTGTTTATGGCTGTGTGAGTAGAAAATTTATTGTGTTTCTCACCTACATTAAATGTCCAGATTTTTAGATTTTGTCATCCACTGATTCAACATAAATAAATACATCTGACATTTTTAACTCATTTTATCAACAGCATGATCATGTGTATTTTCCTGATCTGGTTTCATTTCAGTCACTCCATAGTCTCTCTACAGTATGTTGGTATGACAGGACCCAGGCTGCAGGATCTGAAGAGTAACAATTTGTTTAATAGATTTTCTAAACCATGCGTAGCAAAAAGCATAGATCACAGGATTTAGACAAGAGTTAAAATAAAAAAGAGAAAGCACAAAAGCTGCAGTTGAATCACTGACTGATGCATCCTGGCTTGTAAGAACAACACAGTAAAATGGGCAGAGACATATTAGAAATACAATGACAACAATACCAAGAGTCCTGGCTGCTTTCAGCTCAGATTTCTTAGCATTTATCTTTACTGAATGTTGCTGTGTTGAAGCTACAACATGGGAGCGCATGGCACGAGCCTGAGACACAGCCACCATAAATACTCTCATGTACAGAACTATGATGACAGTAACAGGAGTGATAAAGGATAAAATGAGATCAAAAACTCCTTCAATATACTTGATGAGAATCACACACTCTCCAATGCAGGATTTATACCTGCCTGGATGTTTCAGATTTTCCTTCTGTAATAGAATATGACAAAGAAAAGAACAGAGCCAACACAGACAGACACAGATTTTAACTCTTTTCTGAGTGACTTTGGTGGGGTAACGCAGAGGATCACAAATAGCAACATAACGGTCAACTGATATCAACACCATGGCTCCTACTGAGGCAGCAGTAACGATAAAGTCTAAAACTAAATACAGAACACACATGATGTCACCCAGTAACCAGCAGCCCTCTATGAGGAGAATTTGAAAGTACATCAGGAATCCCACAAGAAAGTCTGAGACAGCCAGAGAGAGGAGGAGGAGGTTGGTGGGCGTTTGGAGCTGCCTGAAGAAAGAGTAGAGCAACATACTTATTAGTTGCACTCATATCAGTAGTAATTCCACCAGGTGAAGGCAAATTAAAACATGATTTATAAAGGGTGATTTAGAAAATGTTTTTTTTTTTTAATCATTATCTGATATCTGACAGTTTTTGAGATTCATTAACAATTTATTTAAAAAAAAATATATACCAAAGTATGTAATAAATTGATGAAATCATTTTCTCACCTGAAGTGTGAGATGGAGATAATAACTAGCAGGTTGAGAACCACAGTGAGCAGACAGATGGAGGACATCAGGATGTAAGTAATCATGGTTTCATACTGAGGACGTATCGACTTCCTGCAGGAGGTGTTGAGGAGTTCAGGAAAGCAGAGTTCAGTTCTTTCTGAGGTCTTCATCATCAGAGAGAGAGGAGGAGAGGAGAAGCTGCTGAGGTCTGACAGCTTTCTGACCAAAGTTTTCTGTTCTTCAGCTGACTTCTGTCTCGCTCTTTCTCTCTCTCTCTCTCTCTCTCTCTCTCTCTCTCTCTCTCTCTCTCTCTCTCTGTCTCTCTCTCTCCTAATAATTTCCTGTCTCAATACTCTACTCTCTTGCATCACAACCTTGATCCGAATCTTCATCATTCTTTTGATATAACTCATCCTCCTTTCTCTGTCTCTGGTCCCCCCAGAACACTCAGGGCCTTTACTTGTTATTTGTGCTTAGCATTGTCAAGGCATTCACCTGTTACTCGCCCTTGTACTTTTGAGGCCTTCAGCTGTGACTTGCCNCCCCCCCTATCAAGGCCTTTATCTGTTTTCTTCCCTCGGCATGGTTAGGGCCTTCACCAGGACTTCACCATTATGAGCCATCACCTTTTACTCAGTCCTGGCTCAATCAGGGTCTTCACCTTTTATTCACCCTCAGCATGATCTGGGGCCTCATGTATAAACAGTGTGCGCACACTAAAAGGTGGTGTATACCATTTTTCATGCACATGCAGGATGTATAAAAATGAACATGATGTGAAAATGTGCGGGCCGTGCTGCAAACTCTTGTCTGGCTCTGTCAGTTGGTGACACCAAACTACAATGTACTGAAACTCAGCAAATGTTTTAAAATAACATTACACCCCAGTTACTGTGATATGTCTGTGAAGTAGTCTATGAAAAACCATAATACACCATAATAGTCTAATAGCAATAGTTATATAGTAATAGTAGTATATAATAGTTTTATAAGTACACAATATTGTTTCAGTTTTTTTTTAATAAATTCTAGTTTTTATTTTTATTTCAGTTATTGAAAACCTATGAAACTAATTTTCCACAGATGACATGCTCACTGTGCCAAAACCAAGATTGTCAGTAAACTGGACAATTTTCTCTGTTTATGTGACATGGAGATGTTAACGCGCATCAGGGATTGTACAGTTGCTGAGGCACACAGATCCATCTCCCCTGGGAAGTAATCGCAGGATCGAGCAAATGCACTCGGAATAATCAATTGTGGTGCATAATTGACCATATGGATAATGTGTAATTAAGTCAACAAGGTGTAAGCAATTAGGTGTAGCCTGCAAGAGGATGCATAAACATGATGCTGCCTACTTGATAAGCAATGGCTGCTTTGGTGCTGCAAGACAACATCGCAAATGCCAGAGTCCAGAGGGAGCGTATGTTTAGGGACTACACTGATTTATTGGCCCAAGATGATGGCTGGCTTATGAACTGATTAAGATTGCCAAGAGCTATCCTCCTGGAACTCTGTGCTGAACTGGGCCCAATGCTGTTGTAGCATTACTGGAACAACTGCAGTTTGATAAATCTATGATTATGTTTTTCTGGGATGAAATAATCAGTTTTCAGACTGCATCTGTGTGGAGGCCTGCTGAAGCCATGCATACATCACCTTCCCCCTTCACAGACACAATACACATTCACTTTAACATATGGATGAGCACCCAGGAACTCTTCAAGATCCCCTGCTGTTCTCTTCCCCTCGTTTAGTTGTAAAACCTGCAGGACAGATACTGTAAAGACAACGAAACAGAACTTCTAAATTTCTCTGACCTCCCAAACACCATGGTAACCAGAGGTTATCACCTTAGAGAGACTTGGTAACACTTTGATCTTTAAAGCTCCTCTGCAATAAAAGAAATGAACATACAGTCACTCTTATCTGCATTTGAGTATCTCACAAGCTCCCTCCCCCAAATGGTCACCTCAATGGCTCCAGATTGTCTACAAGCCAAGGACTTCACAGAATTAAAGAACTGATCTCACTACACCAAATAAGACTCTTAATTCAGAATCTATTCAGGAAACAAGAAGATGTCTGAATTTATTTAGAGTCATGAAATAAATGAGTTGCCATCTCTCTCTCTCTCTCTCTCTCTCTCTCTCTCGTACCTTAAAACTATGTTCAGATATTGAAATTCATTTTCAATACTACATGCTTTTGTTGTACTTGTATTTGTGTTTATTTAGTTAAAGGATTTAGTTTTATGTGTTACATTTCTCCAACATACTTCTTAAATCACAGAACATCACATTGTTATTTTATGATCCTTTAAGTTCACACAAAATCTATTTTGACAATCTACAACAATCTAAGCTTTTGTTTTATCTTTGTAATGTTTAGAATACTTGCATTGATGCAGAAATAGATTTAGTTAATCAAAGATCATCAAATTTCATAATAGTGTTTTAGATGTTTAGATTTTGTGATAAATTCCTATTAGACAACAAAAGAGATGATTTATTTGTGTAACATGGTTTTATTTGTGCTAGCATGTCATACTGTGAATTTACTACGTGAAATTTCTATGTATCATGCTTTGACAATGGGAAATGAGTGGACTTAGTATAAGTATAGGTTATGTTTCTGTAATATCACAGAAATTAAGCTGCTCCAGGCTGCTGCCTGCCTTCATGACATCATCGGGAAAAGCTCCTATGAGAACAAAGCATGGGCGTGTTCTTCACAACGCGCGAAGGGCTTTTCTCTTTAAAACTCCACGCAGCCCATTGTTTGAGGCTTTTTGTTGTTATCTCTCTTGGCTTTCTTTCCTTTTTCCTTTTGTTGCTGCCCTCTCTACACCGCGTGGCGGCTTCTCTTCTCTTCTTGTCTCCTTTCTTCACCGCGTTGCTAAAACAACGGCTAGCGGTTCTTTATTTTAAAGTAATCTCAAGTAATTTTATTAGCTGTTCTAAGAAGATTTTGCCTGAATCAGCGATAGATGTTATCACGACCTCCACGTGGTTTCATTCAAGCTATTCAGTTCTAGCTACGGTTAGTTCTCTAAGTTAGCTGCTCTGCTACGTGCCATCGGCTCCGCTGACCACGTTGGGTAAACTCCAGCACTGCAATCCGGTTCGACCTGAAGTCCAGCTCCCAGCTCCAGCTGTTCGTCAAGAAGTGTGCTGATCTGGTTCCAAAGGAAGACCCATTTGTTCGGATCCGTGACGACGGCCGCGAGTCCGAACATCCTGAATCCTGAGGACTGCCTGCACCACGCTTCCTTCATACGACGTGACCAAGCTGTTGAGCGCCTGAGTCAAGACTGGCGATCCGACTTTCCCACATCATTGGAGTGACTAAGCCCAACGTAAGATCTTGTCTTTGCTGATGTTAAAGTGATGCAGCCTAACTACGTTATTTTCCCATTTCCATATCTTTCTTACCAACCGTTTTCTATTTTCATAATTGCCGTACTAACTCCGTAAAATAAAGCTAGACTCAGTCAACGTTAGAATAGGTTAGGATTTTATTTTGAAAATCCACCAGTTTTCCGTTGTCAAACCTGGTTTTCATTTCTCACATAATATCTACCTCATTTGTATATTTTTATATTTCTCATCTGTAAATAAATGTTAACCTGTGCAATAGTACTTTGTTTGCCTGTTTCAGTTCGGAGAAGGAATCACTGGATGAGTCAAAAACCATTACTTTTCAGGTTTGAGCCCGAATATTAAGTTAAGATCTGAGACTGAATATTAATTAATCAAAATATTAAGTTTAAATGACTTAATTTTCCACATAACGTGAATGGTGTCCAGTTTAAATAAGATTAATATTTCTTTATTGAAATTATGATCTTAACATTGCAACTTTGCATACCATTGCTTTACTTTAATTAATATTCATGATACTACTGTTATGCATACTACTTATATATGCTACACTGTAAAGAGGGACTGCAAGGAATCAGACCTTATGAGTCCCGCTGCAAGTCCTCACCACACTCGGGCTCCTTGCAATGGAAGCTTGCAGCAATGCAGCGAGGCAGAAGAGGTCGAGGTCAAACAAAGAGAATTTGGCCAAAGATTTGCAAAACCAAAGCAAGGTCCAGCTGATTCTCTGCAAGAAGGATGCTGGGGATGTGGCCAGAAGGGAAACATCAAGAGGGGCTACCCCACAAACTCATGGGAACAGGATCTCCAATAGGGATGCCCAGAGAATAGAGGGGAGGGAATGTTGCCACTAATCACAAGTCAAGCATCGCAAGAGCCAACCATTCCAGTCTGCATAGCCAATCAACAACATGAGTTTATGGTAGACACAGGGGCAACATTTTCCTGCATAGGTGTGGAAGGGTCCATCTACCTCTCTCCACCTCCACTGTCAAGATGGTGGGATTCTCTGGGAAGTCACAAGTAATGCCACTTGACCTCTACAAATGATAATACAGAATAAGCCCATACGGCTTTCCATACTCTTCTCAGCTGACTCACCGGTGAATCTGCTAGGACAAGACACATTGTACACATTACAGGCACAAATTAAATGCACACCAGATGGGGTGCACCTCAAGAGCCTATGCAACACCCCCATCTTCCCAATAAAAAAGCCCCATTCTAATGACTACAGGCTAGTGCATGACTTACAAGCTATCAATTCCATAGTGGAAGGTGAGACCCCAGTAGTGCCTGACCCCCACACACTGTGTATCAAATACCTCCCACAGCCAAATGGTACACCACTATTGAACTTTGCTCAGCATTCTTCTCTGTTCCATTGCACCCTGAGTTGCAACATTTGTTTGCATTTACATATGAGGGCCAACAGTATATGTACACACACATGCCACAGGGGTATTGTGAGAGTCCCTCAGTGTTCAATCAAGTATTGTTGCAAGACTTGCAAGGGTTGCTGATTGAGAGTATGGTCATAAAATATGTCAATGACCTGTTAGTCTGTAGTGACACAAAGGAACAGTGTGAAAAGGATTCTATGACAGTGCTGATGGCATTGGCCAAAGGAGGGCATACAGTGAGCCTCTCCAAATTGCAATTGAGTTGCTTGTGCTCTGTCACATAGGCAGTGGTGTGCTGGTATTAGTTGTTCTGCAGAGCCAGACTGGAGACTTTGCTGGTCATGTCAAAATCCAGTTCTAATAAACCAGCTTGCAGTGTGTCTGCTTCTGCTATAGCAGCATCTTTTTCTTTTTATTTAATGCATCTTGAATGTGTGCCTGCTCCACCTTTAGTTCAATTTCTCTTTTGGAATGTGCTGCTCTAGCTTGTGCTGCTTCAGCTCTTGCTCTTGCCATGGCAATGGCTAAGCTAGCCTTTTAGCTGGATGATGGACAAGATGATTGATTTTACAAAGTGATAATCTTCATTCATTTTGTTTGTATTGTTAATTTCTTCCATCATGACTTAATGTGGTTTTTAATATCCAATAAAGAATTAAGCTGACATGAAGGCTCTCTGGATGCCTTTGGGTTAGCCACTTAGCTCTGGGGATTGTGTCGCTCCACAGGATGGCTGTCCTAATCTCCACTGCCGGCTGTATTGCCGTCTTTTCATGTATAGGTCTTACTAGCTGATGAGGCTAGCTATCAAACAAGCTGAATAAACACTCTCAAAAAAACTCCACAAAGATGACTATTATGAAGTTTATTCAAGAACGTGTGAAAAGACGTTGCTTTAACGAGCAGAAAATAAAGAACAGTGTTTTGATTGAGGAACTGACGATTGCTAACGGTGTGTATCACCGACTGTTGGTTTACTTCCAGTTACTTGGATTTGGTTCACAAGAAAGTGAACACGTAAATAAGAAACAGAGCTATACATAGAGTAGATCATCACAAGATGGCGGTATCACACAGGATAAACAATTTAAACACGTAAACTGCATTTGCAGGGGCAGAACAAGGTGAACCACCTGTTTGAAATCCAATTATTTCTTGTAACTTCTAAAAAGGTGCCAATAATAATGTCCAGGCCATTTTTGCATTTGTGTGTGGAATAAATTAGGATTCAATATATTTTTTAAGCTTTTTTTGTTTTGTTCTTCTGCAAACCAAAGAAATACATATGTGGACACCAAGAGATGTTTTAATTTCACAGTGTTCTGAAAGAAATGGTGTGTTATTTGAAAAAAACTACAAGGATGCCAATATTTTTAGCCACAACTGTATATTGCGTTTATATTGCCATTTGAGCATGTGGTTAATATGAACCCTTAGTGGTTACCCACTTAAGCCTTGGCTCCTCACCCTGCTCATCAACCCCCTGACTCAACAAGAGCAGAAATGTGACGTCCATGCTCGGACTCGGTCACTGGTGGAATGGACCATAAGGCAGCTGAAAGGCCGTTGTTGCGGCTTGGACAGCACTGGTGTTGCTGCACAGTCCACAGAAGGTGAGTCGCATTGTGCAGGCATGCAGTGTGCTGCAAACAAACTTCTGCCACAGGAGCTGTGGATTGATGAACCTGACCCTGACCCATCAATCTTTGAGCCAAATGCAGCAGCTATACAGCACCATTTTGATTAATACACAGAATGTGAAACAAAGTGGTAAGCTGAGACTTGGCATGTGTTTTTTTTTTTTTTACCAGTTCTTTTAATGTGTCACTTATGTCACTGTGAAGACATTGTTTTAATGAGACAGGAAAGGAGAAAATATACAGAAAAGGGAGATAGAAAAGAAGACACCCCCCCCTACATGTTATTACATATTATTGAATACAAATGTTAAGTTTAATGGTCACGATGAGAATCCTTTTTATTTAGAATGTTTAATTTTTGTTGTATTTGTGTTCATGTGAATTGCCATTGATGAAAGAGCTCAGTTTTCCTGTTACTGACTTTCACCACAAGGTGGCGTCTGTCACTGTTATAGAGGTTCTGTCAGCGGAAGTGTTGTCTTAACAAAAGGAGAAGAGAACGTTAATAACTGTTATATGTTAGTGTTTTTTTTTTTTTTTTCAGATTCACAATAAAACAAAACCCTTACTAAGCACACTGAATATATTTTTATTCAAGTGTGTTACATCACAACAACACCATTCAGTTTTCTTAACTCACTGCAGATATCTTTCACTGTACTCACAATTTGGTTCTGTGACTCCAGCACAGCGTTGGTGAGGACACGGCCAGATTGCTGCCCCTCAGCAGTCAAGGCATCGGACGCAGTGGACCCCTGCGGGTGTGCGCATTCGGCTGCTGTGGAGAGGCTAGGCTCACATTCACGGNGACGCAGTGGACCCCTGCGGGTGTGCGCATTCGGCTGCTGTGGAGAGGCTAGGCTCACATTCACGGTCCCCCTCTCCTCCTCATGACTCTGGTTTGCTTGTGGCGATGTCGCTGGCACCAGACTCCCCAGTTTCCACATTAAAATCTGTGACAATAAATGGCATTACTCAGTGTGTCCAGCCTGCTTATTGTGCATAAATTGGATTGTGTCATGACACTGACAGATGTATGGTGTGTTGTAACTGGTGTGTAAATTCAGCTGCAAGGTTTGAGTTATGGTGTGTTTCATGTCAGCTACTTACCAGGAGCAACAACACATCTGAGTCAGCCTCATGTGCTGGCAGGATGCCAGAGAGGACAATAGCAGTGGACCTTTCTTTATGTGGTGTCAACTCCAGCTTTTCTACACCGTCACACCCATGGCAGCGACACTCTGCCAATGTGCAGTGACCGTCTTTTGACATCCACTTTGATGTCAGACTTTTTTTTTTTAATGTTGGCCATTATACAGGTTTCTGAGCTGGCTGCATTGCTTCCATTGTGACACTCTGCCACTCCATCCATTTGCTTCTGTTACTGATTCCTGAGGACAAACCACCAAATAACACAGTTTTTCTGGCCTCCACCTCAGTGATCAGCACCTCCATCTCACACTTGAAGTTTTTTCTTTTTTGTGTGTTTTGCAGCAGGATTGGCCATTGTTATTTGGACAGTAGATGACAGGAGTGATTATTTATAGTCATTTGCATAGTAATTTATGGGAAGAGCTAAGGCGAGGAAAGTGGCTCTTCTCCGTGCTCAATTTCACATTGATTGGGATAGAAAGGATTGGAAAGGAAAGGTGCGCAGGACCTGGCATGCACATGGTTTTATACATTTGGGGATTTCTGTGCGTACATACTTTTCAAATTCTGTGAGTATGCCATCTTTCAGTATGAAAACTGTGTAGTCTTTTATACATGAGGCCCCAGAGCTTTAAAGGTGTTAGAAAACCTCAACTCTCTTTCATCTTCTGGAAAATCTTCTGTTAGACATGTAGGTGTTTCATTTGATGTTAGATGATCATGTTAAATGCTTAATACATTCTTGTTTTTTCCACCTAAGGAACATTCCTAAACTAAAACACATTGTATCTCATGCTTTCATAAGCAATACAGAGTTGGAAATTCAAACTAGTCCACTATTGGGCTAGCTAGGTCTGTATCATTTTAGTGAAAATAAATTGTCAAAAACTAAATAATTCATCAATTAGGTAACCAGATGCACAGATTTAGTGTTATGTCTGTAGCATTACTGGAACAACTGCAGTTTGATAAATTTCTGATTATGTTTTTCTGGGATGAAATAATCAGTTTTTNTTACTGGAACAACTGCAGTTTGATAAATTTCTGATTATGTTTTTCTGGGATGAAATAATCAGTTTTTACAGACAGACATCTGCGTGGAGGCCTCCTGAAACCACGCATATATCACCTTCCCCTCCACAGACACCTAACTGCTCCCTTAACAGACACAATACACATTCTACCCCCACTCTTCCAGGGTCTCATATGCACACACCCAGAAACTCCTCAGGACTTCCTACTGTGATTTTCTCCCCATTCAGTTGTAAAGCCTGCAGAACAAATACTGTAAGACAAAGAACAAAACTTTAAATTCCTCTAACTTCCTGGATGCCACGGTAACGAAAGTTATCACCTTAGAGAGACTTTGCAACACTTTGATCTCAAAAGCTCCTCTGCAATAAAAGAAAAGAACACACAGCCACTCTTATCTGCATTTGGTCACTTCAGTGGCTCTAGATTGTCTGCGAGCCAAGGACTGCACAGAATTAAGGACATTTCACTGCACCATCGAACAAGACTCTTAATTCAAAATCTATTTAGGAAACAAGAAGATATCTGAAGTTACAATAATGTTTAGAGTCATTAAATGAGTTGCCATCTCTCTCTCTCTCTCTCTCTCTCTCTCTCTCTCTCTCTGAGTGCCTTAAAACTATGTTCAAATATTGAAATTCATTTTCATTTACTACATGCTTTTGTTGTACTTGTGTTTGTGTTTATTTAGATAAAGGATTCAGTTTTATGTGTCACATTTCTCCAACATACTTCTGCAATCACAGAACATCACATTGTCATTTTATGGTCCTTTAAGTTCACACAAAGTTTGTATTAACATTCTACAACAGTCTAAGCTTTTGTTTTATCTTTGTAATGTATAGAATACTTACATTAATATAGAAATAGATTTAGTTAAGTAAAGATCATCAGATTCCATAATAGACTGTTTTAGATGTTTAGATTTTGTGATAAATTCCTATTAGACAACAAAAGAGACAATTTATTTGTGTAACATGGTTTAACTTGAGGGGCGGCAAGGTGGCGCAGTGCTTAGCACTGTTGCCTCACAGCAAGAAGGTCCTGGGTTCGATTCCCGGCCGGGGCAGGTCCTTTCTGTGTGGAGTTTGCATGTTCTCCCTGTGTCCGCGTGGGTTCCCTCCGGGTGCTCCGGCTCCTCCCACCTCCAATGACATGCAGGTCAGGTGAACTGGGAACTCTAAATTGCCCGTAGGTGTGAATGAGTTCGTATGTCCCTATGTATCAGCCCTGCGATAGACTGGCGATCTGTCCAGGGTGTACCCCGCCTCTTGCCCTATGACTGCTGGG
>VXCM01008206.1:0-20672 GCA_014773175.1 Lucifuga dentata
GATTAATCAGGTTTTCATGATCCATTTGTTTCTTTTGTGCTGCTACAGTTAGTGTGGTCCCTGAATACTTAAAGGAACATACCGGTGGTTTTACATGTTTGAGACCCAATAAATATGACCCACGTACATGTTGCATTAATGGCAGCGATGTTCCAAAATATAAAATTGTCTTTTAGTTTTCCTGTTACTTTGTCAAACCCTCGAGTATCACAAAATCAAATGTTCATGGGATACACCCACTTTAAAATTCAATGTTTGTGTCGTAACGTATACATCTGAATGCACTGTAGAAGACACATTCTTTTATAAAATCTCTCAATAAAAGTCATCCAAAGCCAGCAATAAAAGCGGAAGGAAAAACTTGGGTGTGGGATGAGTTTGGGGTTGCCATGGAAAATGACATTTGATCAGCCTCAAAGTTGTTCTGGTAAACTGTCTGGTGACTCAGGACGGGTGGGAGGTTCATAGCTCAAGCTATTTACAGTAGGGGCAGAGAGCTACTCCCCAGACTGGGGACATTGTCAGGCGGTGGAAGGAGCACTTTGAGGAACTCCTTAACCAGGCTTCCATNCCAGACTGGGGACATTGTCAGGCGGTGGAAGGAGCACTTTGAGGAACTCCTTAACCAGGCTTCCATTCCCTCAGGGGAGGCAGAGATCACCAGGAGTGGACGAGATCAGACCCAAGATGCTGAAGTCTCTGGATGTTGTGGGGCTATCATGGCTGACATGGCTATGTAACCTTGCATAGCTTGCCATTGTATAGCATGGCTACGCAACATGCATGGAGTTCTGGGTCAGTACCCCTGGAGTGGCAGACCGGAGTGGTCCCCATTTTTAAAAGGGGGACCGGAGGGTGTGTTCCAACTATCAAGGGATCACACTTCTCAGCCTATGCAGGGGTGCTGGAAAGGAGACTTAGATTGATAGTTGAATCTCAGATCCAGGAGGAGCAATGCAGGTTCTGTTTTGGTCATGGAACTGTGGACCAGGTTTTCACCCTCACACAGATACTAGAGGGGGCTTGGGAGTATGCCCACCAGTCCACGTGTTAAATCTGGAATGTGTTAGATCTGGAAAAGGCCTACGACTGTGTCCCTTGAAGTGTCCTGTGGGGGGTGCTGCAGGAGTATGGGGTACTGGGTTCGTTGATATGGGCTGTCTGGTCCCTGTACAACCAAAGCCAGAGCTGTGTTCACATTCTTGGCACTAAGTCAGACCTGTTTCGGTGGGCGTTGGACTCCGCCAGGGCTGTCACCAATCCTGTTTCTGATCTTCATGAACAGGATTTCAAGGTACAGTCAGGGATTGGAGGGTGTCCAGTACAGTGACCTCAGAATAGCATCTCTGCTTTTTGCAGATGATGTGGTTCTGCTGGCTTCATCAGACAGTGAGCTTTGACGCACACTGAGCAGGTTTGAGGCCGAGTGTGAAGCGACTGGGATGAGAATCAGCACCTCCAAGTCTGAGACCATGTTGCTCTGTCGGAAAAAGGTGGACTGTTCCCTCCAGGTTAGAGGGGAGTCACTACCCCAGACAGAGGAGTTTAAGTATCTCGGGGTCTTGTTCACAAGTGAGAGTAAGATGGAGCGTGAGATTGATAGACAGATTGGTGCGGCGTCCGAGGTCCTATGGACGCTGTATCGGACCATCGTGGTGAAGAGGGAGCTGAGCCAGAAGGTGAGACTCTCAATTTACCGATCAATCTACGTTCCTATCCTCACCTATGGTCATGAGCTTTGGGTAGTGACTGAAAGGACAAGATCGCAGATACAAGCAGCGGAAATGAGGTTCCTCCGTAGAGTGTCTGGGCTCACTCTCAGGGACAGGGTGAGAAGCTTGGACATCCAGGAGGGACTCGGAGTAGAGCCGCTGCTCCTCTGCATTGAAAGGAGTCAGTTGAGGTGGTACAGGCACCTAGTAAGGATGCCCCCTGGTCGTCTCCCTAGGGAGGTCTTCCAGGCATGTCCAACTGGGAAGAGGCCCCGGGAAGACCCAGGACATACTAGAGGGATTATATCTTCTGGCTGATTTGGGAACGCCTCGGAGTCCCTCAGGAGGAGTTAGAGGGCCTGACCGGGGACAGGGAAGTGTGGACCGGGCTGCTTAGTCTGCTGCCTCCACAACCCGGACCTGGATAAGTGGAAGGTAATGGATGGATGGATGGATGGAATAAAAGCCATCTTCCCCTGGCACTACATTCCCTGGTGGAAAAATACATTTTCGTCCATGCAGCTCTGTGTTGGACCACTTAAATTAAGCAACTTTGACAAAAAATAAAAATGTTTGGTTCCCTGAGATGGATCAAGCTAATTTCAAGCCTCTACAAATTCCTTTTTATGGCGTACTGAATAAACTGAAGCCTGGAGGGTAGGAAAAATAAATCTAAAATGTTCTGCTCCAGTAGTATGTTTTGGAAAATAGTTGGCAGTAACGTAATGTGTATATATGTACATGTTGCATGGACTCAAACATGTAAACTCACCAGCATGCTCCTTTAAAGTCATTTTCATAATTAAACTTATTGAAGTTTAATTGTTCTGTAAGTTAGTCTGCTTAAAACTGTTTATTATCAAACAACACAGAGTGTAGAAAGTTATACAATTTAATGTCAAAATAAAACATTTCGATATGGAAGGTTGGGACAAAAATTTGACAAATATGAAGGCTGGCATTTGCCACCAGAATAATTAGGAACAATTAATATATAATCAATTAAATAAAATTAAGTAATCAGTGTTTAAAAAAAAAACAGTTTATAAAGCCACCAGTTAAATACACACTTAATGAAGCTTTACAAACAAATTATTAGAAAAAACTTACAAAATCATAAAATGTGCCCGTTAGAAATTCTACTTCATTATTTGACCTTTAAATGACCATACCATCCATTTTGCATGTTTGAGCCTAATATATTAAATTTTCATACATGTAACATTGCTGACAATCATTTCCTAAAGGATAAAACTGTATTTCAGCTTTCCTGATATTTTGCAAAATCTCTTAATCTTTCAAAATCAAATATTCTAGCGATACACCCACCTTAAAAATCAATGTTTCATCTGCTAATAGTTACGTAAAATTATGAAGTCAGGGTCGTTTAAATTTTTCAATAAATGCAGGTCTTCTTTTGGGACTATATTGCCTGGTGGAGACATACATTCACTCCACAATTTTTATTGTGCTTAAATGCTAAAATTACGTAACTTCTAAAAAAAACCCTGAATACACGTCTTGTTGGCGATGATGATTACCTATCCCAAGAACATTTCAAGTATCAATAAGTTCATTTTAATAGTGTAACAGAATAACTGAAACCAATGGCAGTCTGGAAGGTAGGAAAAACATTATTATTCAGCGTTCCAGTAGTATGATTTGGGAAATGATTGTCAGTAAGGTTATGTTTATGAAAACTGTATATATTAGGCCTCAAACATGCAAAATGGTGGTATGGTGCTTTTAAATAACCAATAAATAAATAAATGAATAAGTGAATAAATGAATAAATACATAGATTCTCAAACCAGTAAAAAGCTTTTAAAATTTTAGTTTTTTATATTCCATTTATTGATGTTGCTGACATACTCCATAATTCCTCTCCCGCATTAAAGTGGACATATTATCCATATTTTCTTTCTTTTTTTTTTTTTTTTTTTNTTTTTTTTTTTTTTTTTTCATTTAGAGGGCTTTTCTGAAAACTTTGTGATGTTTCAATGTGCAAAATAACCCCACATTTTTTTCACTTCTAGTCTCCCGTCCTGCATCACCGCTGTGCACACTGAGTGAAAATAGACTAGGTACACATTTTTAAAATATGTATCTCTCTGGACCTTTGTTTGCATAGATCATAAAATTTATGCACTCTATGCTATTATTATATTTTATCTGCTGAAGTTGCCGCACACGGTCTTACCTCATAGAACATGTAGGCACACAGGCAGATCACAGCAAAGTTATAAACGATCATGACAGGCTTGATGTTGATTGGCTCCCTGTTTGCCATCATCTTAGGCCCCACCCATATCACAACCATGTAGCACAGGAAGATGCAGCAAATTGGCAGAGGAGAGTAAACCAGCAGCCAATCATCTGTCCTCTTGTCTAGACAGAAACAGAGAAAGATGGTCAGAAATAAACGCAAAACTGTGCTGTATCATTTAAATACTTTAATAAACTTAAAAATGAAGTATTTACCTCCTTTTTCCAGTGTCTCATGATAGATTAACTGTAATTCCTGCCACATGGTGAAAGTCTGGACATCCTGAGATTAATTCAAAATATGATCAGGAAAGAAATTTCCAACAGCCATTAAATATAAAGCCCATTTTTGCTGTAAAAATCCACCACTAAACTTTCTTTTCATGAATAATTACTCCTTTTTCATTATTACAACTTGGTATTTTGAGATATTAACACCTGAAAATAATGTAAATGTCCCTCATAATTATGAGATACTATAATCATAACAATGAGGTATAATAATATAAGGCATGGGTTCCTAGGTCAGAAATGTAAAACTATTCGATTATAGAAATGTTTAATTTATATGACTGAAGACATGATAAATAAGAAGGTCTTCATTTAGAGTAAATTACATAATTCTCCATGGGACAAAGAAATTTCTGCTATTTTCAAAGAAGCTGGTTTACAGTATGTCTATAGAAATAATTTGCGATGTAAAATTTATACAATCAAAAGTAAGCTTCTTTTTGCAGTTGAAGAAAAATGGTCTAGATAAAATCTGTTAAAGGACCATACCAGCCATTTTTGCATGTTTGAGCCTAATATATTTAATTTTCATACAAGTAACATTACTGACAACCATTTCCCAAATCATACTACTGGAACAGTGAATTAAAAATGTTTTTCCTACGTTCGAGACCACCACTGCTTTCAGTTCATTCTGGTACAATATTAAAATTAANAAAATGTTTTTCCTACGTTCGAGACCACCACTGCTTTCAGTTCATTCTGGTACAATATTAAAATTAACTTACTGATAAAATCAAAAAAACAAGAAGAAGCCAAGGCACTTGTCAAAGAAAAAAAGGTTAAATACCTCTATTAAATTGGCAGGTTCTAAAGTTAGAACATAATTAAAAACAAAAACTTCAACGCGTTTCGGCATCTAGCCTTCTTCAGGAAGTTACAAATAAATCTATGGTGAAACTAACTTATACCAAAAGAGAGGAGTCAATAAACAGGTGTGAGCATTCAGTAATCAAATCTACCAGTCTGAAACTGTGTTCACTTTAGTTCCTCCCTGTCAGACAAGTTCAACAGGGAGCAGTCTCTAGAGAAATAAATACAAATTCAAAAGGTCAACAGAGGGAAGCCTCTAGAGATAGAGAAATATAGCTAGATAAAGAAATTTAAAGTAAAAATACACATACAGTCATAGTGTGTGTACAAATACCCAAAAACATTCAAAACATACAAACATACAATAGAATACAAAATATATACAAACATCTCCCCTTACCAATAGGCATTACCTTACAGGAAATGAGTCAAAGCTAGATCCTCATTAAGGCCAGGGTAGTNACCAATAGGCATTACCTTACAGGAAATGAGTCAAAGCTAGATCCTCATTAAGGCCAGGGTAGTGGGTTGCTCTTAACTTATAAATCCAAAATATTTCACATTGATTGAGTTGTTTGATCCTGTTTCCTCTACATATTGTCTCTGGGATATGATCTATACCTATAACTTTCAGGATGAATGGGTTGCTGTTGTGCTTTTCTTTGAAATGTCTAGCCATAGGATAATCATTATTATTTGTCCTTAANATGGGTTGCTGTTGTGCTTTTCTTTGAAATGTCTAGCCATAGGATAATCATTATTATTTGTCCTTAAGGCATATTTGTGCTCTGAGAGTATCCTGTAGTCGGCATTTAGTTCTTCCAATATAAAACACATTACACTGAGGACATTCCAATTTGTAAATAAATGTAGTTTTACAGTTAATAAAGTGTCTTATTTCATAATTTTTATCACCATGGATATCCTGAAAGTTACTGCATTTTAAAACATTAAAAGCAGTGATTACAATGACCGCACTGAAAGCACCCAAACCATGGGGTTTTGTGGGGAGCCAGGTGGTTTTGAGGTCTGCAGGTAGAGTAGATAACTATGCACAAGCTTATCACTCAGAGTAGGTGGGCATTTAAAGCTAAAAATGGAAGACTCTGAGAAGATGTTTTGTAATGAGGTATCACACTGTAAAATGTTCCATGTTTTTCTAATAATATTTTTGATCTGATTAGCCTCTGTGCTAAATTTTGTAGAGAAAACACTCTCTCTGATGCCTGTCTGGATGTCCCTTTATGTAAAAGGGTCTGTCGTTCTAGATCTTTAGCTTTACTTTTAGCCTTTTGCACAACTGTCTTATCATAGCCTCTTTGAATGAAACAACACTCCATTTCTTCAGCTTTTCGATCAAAATCACTTCCTTTATCACAAATTCTCCTAAGCCTTTGGAATTGACCATAAGGTATATTTTCTTTAAGATGTTTTGGATGGCAGATTTTTGCATGAAGTATAGTATTACATGAAGTAGGTTTCCTGTAGATAGTAGAATGCAAAAATCCATCTTTGTCTATATATTTCCAAATCCAGGAAATGAATCAAATTCTTATGATATTCTAAAGAAAGTTTGATGTTTCTATATGTGTTATTGAGATACTGATGAAAAGACAACAGTTGCTCTTCTGACCCAGTCCATAGTAAAAAGATATCATCAATATACCTCCCCCAGTACATTATCTTGTTCAGAAAAGGATGTTTAGAGGAGTCAAATACATAGTCTTTTTCTCATTTACCCATATAAAGGCCTGCATAAGAAGGGCTGTAGCACGCCCCATTGCACAACCTTTAGCTTGTCTAAATAAGCGATCCTGAAAAGCAAAAATGACATTATTTAGAGTCCACCCTTTCAAAGATAAAATAAAGTGGTGCAGGAGGATCTTCTGTTTCCAGCCTTTGATTCAGGAAGTATTCTAATGCTGCCAGGCTTTCTTTCTGTTCTATAGTCGTATATAGTGACTCAACATCCATAGTAGCCAGTATAGTATTTTGCCCTATGTTGCCTAATTGTTTGATATTTTTCAGGACAGCTGTAGTATCTTGAATGTATGCTGGAAGAGAAGGTAAGATGGGTCTAAGGAAGTAGTCAGTGTATTTTGAAACTGGTTCTGTAAGGCTATCGTTACCTGAGATAACTGGCCTTCCTGGAGGTGTTTCCAGATTTTTATGCACTTTAGGAAGTAGATAAAAAAGACGCCATTTTGGGGTGTTCATTTAAGAGGAACTTAAACTCATTGTCTGAAATCCAATTATTGTCTCTAGCTTCAGATAATATTCCTTTTAACTGCAATATAAGTAATTCAGTAGGATTGTAGGTCAACAGTTCATAGATTTCTGGATTATTCAGTTGTCTAGCTTCCTCCAGTATATTTATTTTTACCCCAGACAACAATGGCACCTGCTTTATCAGCTTTTTTAATCACCAAATCTTCATCATTAATCAGTTCTTCAAGGGCTATACGCTCATCTCTAGAAAGATTATGGTACTTAGGTGAAATTTTTTTTTTTTTTTTTTTTTGCTCATAAAGTTTCTCCACTTCAAAATCAACCTTTTTAGCAAAAGTATTTAATGTAGAATTTAAAGTAACAGAACAAAAAGTAGATTTAGGTTTGAAGGGAGTTTTATGAGGTCCCGTTTGAACAGAGTCATAAATGCTCACTGAAAGAGGAGAGTTCAATTTGTACCATGCCTTATGGTGTAGATTTCTGTAGAATCTGAAGCTTCTGTACCTTCCAGACCTCCGCTGGTTTCAGTTAATTCTGGTACGATATTAAAATTAACTTGTTGATACTTGAAACGTTCTTTGGATAGGTAATCCATCATCACCAACAAGACGTGTATTCAGGTTTTTTTTTTTTTAGAAGTTATGTAATTTTAGCGTTTAAACTCAATAAAAAGTGCAGAGTGAATGTGTCTCCACCAGGTAATATAGTCTGAAAAGAAGACCTGTGTTTATCAAAAAATTTAAACGACCATGACTTCATAAGGCTGCATAACTATTAGCAGGAGAAACATGGATTTTTAAGGTGGGTGTATTGCTTCAACATTTGATTTTGAAAGATAAAGAGATTTTGCAAAACATCAGGAAAGCTGAAATACAGCTTTATTCTTCGGGAAATGATTGTCAGTAATATTATGTGTATGAAAATTGAATATATAGGTCAAAAATGCAAAATGGATGGTATGGTCCTTTAAAACCAAAACTCTGAACTTACGTATATCCAAATTAAGCAAAAACATGGCCCTGAAGTTTATGTAACATCACATCTATCAAGAAGCCAAACATNATCCAAATTAAGCAAAAACATGGCCCTGAAGTTTATGTAACATCACATCTATCAAGAAGCCAAACATCTTTAGTTTCCCAGATGTGAACAGGCGTTCTTCCTCTGAGCGTTGAAGCCGGTGGATTTAAAAACATCCAGGAAGAAAACAAACTGTGATTTGTGTGAGTTAGGAGAAGTTGAGAATGAGTCACATTTTCTTTTGTATTGTACTTACTATGATGATCTAAGAGAATAAAGTATGAAGTATTTGACCAAAATCCAGAATGTGAATTTTGGTGGAGTGACAATGAAAAAGTGGAATGGTTGTTTAATTTTAAGGTTTTTAAGTTGGCTAATTTTGTCTCCACAGCCTGGAAAAGAAGGCAAGATACATTGTTTCTTTAATATGTCTAAAATCTTTTGTGATGTTCCGTTATGGATTTGACTTCACGATGTATAAGAAATTCTTATTTAGTTCTTTATTTTGTTTCACGAATTTTACTGTCACTGTATCTACAAAATCTGTACCACAGTGGATCCGGTTTGTATGAAAAAGTGATGTCTTGTGAGCCATTGTTTGACANCAAAATCTGTACCACAGTGGATCCGGTTTGTATGAAAAAGTGATGTCTTGTGAGCCATTGTTTGACAGAGCATGATGTATGCATGACACAATAATAAATTAATTGACTTTGGTGGAAAATCAGAGCATATTTGATGAGTTTTTAATGTGCAAATCTGAGAAATCCAAGAGGATGGATGGATGGATGGATGGATGGATGAACAGATAGATAGATAGATAGATAGATAGATAGATAGATAGATAGATAGATAGATAGATACTTTACCTTCATTCTGCTGCAGATTGTTTGCAATTTTTTCCTCAGGGGCCTCCCTATTCAGGGGCACAAGAGATGGTATTTTCACTGTGAATGCTATCAAGCTAAATAAAAATAAATAACAACAATAATAAATAAAAACACCGGTTGGGTCGAATATGTGTGGATTATTAAATATCATTTGTCATTTTTTAACTTGATCATTCTTGCCACCTAATGGTGCTGACTTCCTGGTGTCGACTTCCTTCCTGTACATACCCCAGAAAATGTGATCAGCGAAGGAATCCAACAACTCAAACATCAAAACTCTCAAAATGATCAGCAACACGCAAAAAATATGTGAAAAGCCACAAGTTTATGTCTGCCATGGTTGTTTTGTAATTAATAAAAGTAACAACACCCTGCAGCCCTGCTGGCACAGTCAGCAGGAAACACCTAGTTTGAAAAAAAAACATTATAAAACATTTAAAAACTGTTTGAATAGTTCCTTTCAATCCTAAAAAAATTACTAGCATGGAAATAAAACAATGTAAACCCTGAATAAATTCATGCAAATAAAGCCTTCATCACCTGCTTGTGTAAACAAATACAGGGTGTTCATCATTTAACACAACAAACCTGAAACACAAAACAGATAAAATGTGCAATAAAGTTGCAACCTTACCTTTAATGATATAAATCTCTGAAAATAGATCCCGTGATTAGATGTTACACTCAGTCTGCTCACAGTATTGAGCTGTTGGAGATGTTCTGATATTTCATCATGTCAAAAATCACATGACTGAAACCTAAACAGTGTTTCGTCAAACATGTATCAGAAGGTGCATTCCATACTCTGACTTCCTGATCTGATTGTTCCTGCCAATGCCTGATTTGAACTGGAAGATCGAGTCTTTCAACTAAGTCTGTTTTTGGAAGCCTATTTCCGCCACTTGGAAAAAAAAAAAAAAATCTACCTACTTTCCCCCCATTGTTAAGTTCTGTTTTCTCATTATTATGAGATACTGAGTCATAATTATGAGATACTATCTCATAAGTGAGATACTATCTTGCTTTCACCTCACTTAAGAGGCATGTTATGACCCAGCCTAGGGAACCAGGCACAACAATGTTCAAGATCTCCCTGCAGCAGCCTACTCCCAAAGAAGGCCTCAAAACAGAAGTTTTAGTGCAGAAAAAAAAAAAAAAGTTAAATAGTTTCAGGGTGGGTACAACTTAAATTAAAAAAATAACTAAATAAATAAATAACCACAATCCCCTCACAAGCAAACAAAACAAAAATACACAAAGCAGCTGGCACTACGATATGCAATGTGTCACAAATCTGAATAGCCAGCCCTATGACACACAATATCACAAATCAGAATAGCCAGCACTACGATATCAGAAAAACAGAATATATATCAGAATAGCCAGCACTATGTTACAAAAATGTCAGAAGCCAAAATAGCCAGCCCTACAATAATAAATTCATAATATACACAGAATAGCCAGCACTACGATACAACATGTCAGAAGAAAAGAATTACAAATACAGTGGCGTTTGCTGGGAGCGGCCAAGACAGGGAAATCCCGACGCTGAGTAGCTGTCAGCTGGACCTTTTGAACCCCAGCATCTTCTGCATCAGCCAATCCACATACGAGCTGTCCTCCCAGCGTGGGCTCCAGGAACTAATCCACGCACGACACGCTCTTCCATTGATCCAAACCGGGACGCTACCTGCACACACACACAAACACACGCATACACGTACACAGACGCACAGGTAGCCCGCAACAGGCCAGTAAAAGAAAAAGAAAAAAAGAGAGGCAGACACAAATACAACACATACAAATATACTAAAAATGACCTCAGTCGTAACAAGGCACCACTTTTTAAAATATTAAAAATTTGGATTCGGTATGTTTTGAACAAACATACTTCCTGGAATACATGCTTCATGCATACATCTTAACTATAATCTGAACAAAAAAGGCAGAAATCTTTGTCTGGCACCAACATCTCTAGAACCCAGCACTGTATGAGGTTGATATTCAGCAGGTTTATTGCTCAGGACCCAAGGATGTGCAGTGTCGCGTGTGAAGTTGTTTGGATGAGCAGTTCTTGAATTGAGCTGTGCTGGTAAAAAGTAGTCGGTGCGGCAGGATATGCTCCACTCCATGGACACTAATGACAGGCTGGGTGCACACCACAAAGACTGCCTGGTCCAAACACGCACATTTTCATTGGGCACTGCACCAGTCTTACTACAGTGCCAGTAATTCTGTCTGTCTGTGGCACGCATATCTCGAGGCCCTGTAT
Source organism: Lucifuga dentata (assembly GCA_014773175.1). Lineage (NCBI taxonomy): Eukaryota > Metazoa > Chordata > Actinopteri > Ophidiiformes > Bythitidae > Lucifuga > Lucifuga dentata. The sequence continues at coordinate 11,493 of VXCM01008206.1, forward strand.
GAAGTTGAAATTTGGCAGGTATAACATTTGGGACCCAGGATGTTGCGTGTGAAGTTGTTTGGTTGAGCAGTTATTGAATTCATGCTGGTAAAAAGTAGTCCGTGCACAGTAGGACATGTGACGGAAGGGTACGCTACAGGCACAGCACCATATGCTCTGTTCCACGGGAGTCAAGCACTCATGGCTGCAGGAATGAGTAGACCTGCTACACTTTTTCCTCAAACTTTACAAAGGACATTTCTTGCTTCTTGCATATTACTTCATTTTTTGCTTTCCTGTCTATAAGCACAATAGTAGTGCTATAGCAGTGTACATGCACACGTACACACACACTTGCATGTTGAAGCTGGCTGGCTTCAACTGAAATTAAATGAATTAAATGAAATGACATGTCTGTGTCTCTGTCTGTGAGCGAGACGGATGGAGCGACACAGACAGTGAGCGAGACAAAAATGCCAAAAGAAAGAAAGAAACACTTTGTTGCAGGTGCAAGTATTTTTTAAATTGTTAAATTGTTTTTGAAATTGTTAAAATGTTTTGCTCTTCAGGGCCACCGTATAAACCACTACAGACTTCATTTTAATTTTGGCTGCTGGGGCTTAGAGGAGTGCTGTTGTTGTCGTGTGCTGCTGTTCTTCTCCATCTTTAAATTTTCCAGCAGCATCTGAGGTTTGATACTAATCAGCTCGGCTATCAAAGGATATAAAGACAAACTATAGACAAAAGAAGAATCTAAGTCTGAAAATACATATTTCTCCCCTTATCTATCTATCTATCTATCTATCTATCTATCTATCTATCTATCTATCTATCTATCTATCTATCTATGTCTACCTGTCTGTCTGTCTGTCTGTCTGTACATAGATATAGATAGATCAATGTTCTTTATTTCCAAATATTTACCTGGAATGAAAAAAATATATACTGCAAAATTGTTGTTTTTCTCTGCCTGATTCCTTTTTTTTCTTCTCTTTCCTTTCTTTTTTCCTTCCTGAAATCTGATTGGTGTTTTGTTTCCTTCCTCTTTTTTTCATTTCTGAAATCTGTAAATCTAGTAATCCACACATATTCAACCCAACCGGTGTTTTTATTTTTTGTGTTAGGGAGGTCTGTGGGGTGGAGTGGGGTCTCTCAGATGATAAAAAGGATGAAGGGGAGGGGAGCCCTGATCTACAGAAAGAGGAGGGATGGAAGGAGAGGATGGGGGTCTTCAGCTGATGAAGATGATTGGCTGAGTGGCTGTGACTGGCAGCCAATGGGTGAGAAAATGAAGCATCTCCAAAACAAATTAAATAGGCAAAAGTCTTCAGCAATGAATTCTGGGGGAGCGTAGTGATGAGAGGAGGTTTGGTGTGGTGTGTGTGTGTGTGTGTGTGTGTGTGTGTGTGTGTGTTGTTGTTGTTTTGTTGTTGATGTTGTAAATGGAAGATCCCCATAAGTATAATAAACATCTATATAGGCAATTCACAAATATGCAAACTTACATAAATATAAAAAGCAATATACTGCATGACAAATATGTCATTTTAGAGTTTTTACCATGTGTTTGTATGAAAAGCAAATAATAAATCATATACAGCGACCGTCATTGTTTCTTTCCCTCTGTCTCACTTTTCTTTTTTAAAATGCAAACCCCATCATATCACTCCTTCTGTCTTCTCACTCTCTTCTTCATATCTGCCTGATTTTCTTGGAGAGGAGGTAGCTGTGGTAGTGGAAGTTGCGGAAGAGGATGATGAGGCTGAACAAGTAGCCCAACGTCAGCACGTTGATGGTGTCTGGGTAATCACAGTCGGCAACAGATTGTAGGTGCAGTGGACAATTGTGATGACAAACTGGATCTGGGTGTAGAGAGACAGGCAGAATGAGAGAGATGAGGTTGTTTTCCACTGGGAGGGTCTTTATTATTATTATTATTATTATTATTATTATTATTATTATTATTATTATTATTATTATTACATGTAATCTGATAGAAAGTGTTCATCTTTCAAAATTTACCACCAACTCTGTACAGTGCACGAGGTTGGCTGCTGTTTTTTTTTTTTTTTTTTTTTTTTTGGCTAAGTGGAGCACTTTTCTACATAACCTCTAAAGGAACATGATAATATATATTTTTTATTTCTAGTTTCTCGTGCACACGTGATTGTTTCTCATGAGCACCCTGCTTGTGCTCACGACAAACTATCTCAAAACATGAGATCTGCGTTCCAGTGTACACATGTGATACTTTGAGGTGCACTAGGAACCCTTTCTGGTAGAAATTCTGGTATGGCTTGATGACGCGTAGATACACAGAATGGCTGCAGACCAAGATATCTTTTCCTTTTTGAGATTCCGAAATATATCAGACAGGATCATTAACCAATTAAAGAAGGAAAATTATCCGATGCAAACGAGAAATTAGCTATTTATTTATTTTTTCTCATGTCCCTTTAGGTGCTTTTTAGGTACTTTTCAATGCTGACAAAAGTTCAACTTTTCAGAAAAATGCTCAGTTACGTCAAGAGCAGCTGACCAATCATGACCAGAAAAACAGACTGGTCTGGGAACCCAACAGCAAATATATTCATGTTGAGAGGGTGTGCTGCTGGTATCAGAATATGACTACCTGTCCAATATGATTTAAAAAAAAAAAAAAAAAAACTATAATACAACTTGTAACATAAAGAAGCTATATTGGAAAATTATTTTGGTTGATCTACCCTGTTTCTGTTCTAAAAGTTTAAAAGTAATTAGCACATAAGCTAGCAAGTTAGCCAGTCACTATAGTCAGTATGTATACATGCACAACACTAATTTTTGTCTGTAATATGATTAAAGGACCATACCAGTGATATTTTGCATGTTTAGTCCAATAAATACTACCCACATACATGCTATGTTACTGATAATCATTTTCCAAAGCATAAAAACACATTTTAGTTTTCCTTTATTTTGCAAAATCTCCTAATCTTTCAAAATCAAATATTCAGGTGATACCCCAACTTAAAATTCAATGTTTTACCTGCTAACACATTCGTCCAATTGTAGAAGGGATGGCCATTTTATATTTCTCGGTAAAAGTAGTCTTCTCCTGGGACTGCATTCCCTGGTGGAGACATATATTGTCCTTCGATGGAGTTGATAACTCCATCATTTGCCAAATATACATGATTTGTTGCTCATTCTGTTCATGAATGAGGTGGTAATACAGTATATGCAGAGATTGCTTCATCCAGTTACAAAACCATGAATTGTTTACGTGTATGAAAACAACCACATGATCTACTGATGTTTGAAAAAAATGACTTATTGCCTTAATCTGAAAATCAAATTTTTAATGTGCCCAGTGTATTGAATGTAACATTACTCCAATAACATTACTTCAATACGCTCTCATCAGCTTTATGTTTTTGTTTTTTTTTTGTTTGTTTGTTTTTTGTTAAGTGCTTTATCTGAATGTGAATGCAGCTTGTTAGCAGCGGTTAGCGTGTCAGCTTTTAAAGGACCATACTATCCATTTTGAATGTTTGAACCTAATATATTCAATTTTCATACACATCAGGTTCACCTGGTCAGACAAATATCAACCATTGAATCGACGTTATCAGCGCAAAACAGCCCATACGAATGCGGACACTCGGAGCTTCAGGAGCATGCGCTGTTCGCTTTGGAAGACATCTGCGCCTGGAAGGGAGTCGGTAACTTTGTCTGTCTTCTTCTTTATTACTATGCATCTGTACAGTTACGGTTAAGGTTAGGGTTATGGTTAAGGTTAGGGTTACTCCTGACGCTCCAAGTGTGCACCATCTTGGATCACTCATACCATCAGTGACAGGAATCGCTAATAACGGCCTGCTGAACCTACTAGTAGGTGTAGTAGGCCCCTACTACCCCATTCGTATGAGCCTGTTTTGCGCTGATAACGTCGATTCATTGGTTTAATATTTGTCCAATTGGCTGTCAGATTACTGACAATCATTTCCCAAAGCATACTACTGGAATGGTGAATTAAAAATGTTTTTCCTACCTTCCACACCATCATTGATTTCAGTTCATTCTGGTACGCTACTAAAATCAACTTGTTGATACTTGAAAATTCTTGGGATAGGTAATCCATCATCATGAACAACATCATGAACAACATCGTGAACAACACGTGTATTCAGGTTTTTTCAAAGTTTTTGTAATTTTAGCGTTTAAGCACAATAAAAACAGTGAATGTATGTCTCCACTGGGGAATATAGTCCCAAAAGAAGACCTGCATTTATGGAAAAATTTAAACGACCGTGACTTCATAAGGCTGTGTAACTATTGGCAGTGAAACATGGATTTTTAAGGTGGGTGTATCGCTTGAATATTTGATTTTGAAAGATTAAGAGGTTTTACAAAATATCAGGAAAGCTGGAATATGGTTTCATCCTTTGGGAAATGATTGTCAGTAACTTAACATGTATGAAAATTGAATATACAGTATTAGGCTCAAACATGCAAAATGAGTGGTATGGCTCTTTAATGTTAAAGCAGTATCGCAGCTTGTCCATTTAAATATTTATTGTTTTGGTCATTAATCATGGGTCTGCTAATAATGTCAATATCCACATGGGGTCAGACTCATTCAGAAGCTTTTCAGGCTTCCAGCCTGTTGATGCTAACAAGCACAGTGAATGCTGTATATAACGGACACACACACACACACACACACACACACACACACACACNACACACACACACACGCATATCAACATCTCCAACCCCCATCAGCTCGACTATCTCAACTTCAGTTCACGCAAATTGTGAAGCCAACTATTACTGGCGGCGTGGGCGTCACCTTTAAGGTCAGCACAATTACTGCTTACATACTGGCAGTCAGCCGCCCTCCTGACCTATATATCTACTGTAACCAGAAAAAAAAAAGAAATAAAACTACAGGATGCATCATCTGTTCGTCAGCACTATAAGGAGAAAACAGATGGTCCAGTAGTTCATAACTGCTGCTAATCTGTCTATTAAACCAGCAGCCATAACAATGGAAAACCAAGCAGCAGGTCTCAACTTTACAGTCTTAACAGATTTTCGTAGCATTATCATAATTTTCAGGAGCAACTCAAGGCTCATATCACGTAGAAATAAGTGAACCAAACCTTCCACAAGAGCAGATTATGGTTCAGAACTGTTTAGGTTCAAAACAGGATTACATATCCACTATGAATGAGTTTTGGAGCAAACAAACCTGTGTGGTTTTGGTGTATACAAACCAGCCCCAATTCATCTAATCATACGAAAGCAAACCAAACATACAACAGCTTTAGAAAATAGTTGTCAATATTGTAACATGTATTTATTGAGCTTAAGCATGCAAAATTACTGCCATGGCCCTTTAACACAATGTAAATGCAGTGTGGTTGCACTGTGGCTTAAATAGATGTGATAAATGACAAATACTGAAATGGAAACAGAATGGAAGGAAAGGAGAGAGAAAAGATAAAGACAGAANGATAAATGACAAATACTGAAATGGAAACAGAATGGAAGGAAAGGAGAGAGAAAAGATAAAGACAGAAATAATGACTTAACACCACATCAACCACACACGGATACTGACGAGCTGCAGGGAGGTGAGGTAACGTTTCCACCAGAGGTACTTGGTCATGTGTGGCCCCATAGCTGCCAGACCGTAGTACAGATACATCATGACATGGATCAGCGAGTTGAGCAGAGCTGGCAGGACAGCTGCAGACAGACAGACAGACAGACAGAATGACTGTGTGAATGTGTGTGTGTGTACAGTACGTACACAATCGCTCAAAAGTTTAGAATCACTTGTCATTTACCGTATATACTTGTGTAAGCCGACCCCCTGATTCTGACCTGCAAATTTTGNGAATCACTTGTCATTTACCGTATATACTTGTGTAAGCCGACCCCCTGATTCTGACCTGCAAATTTTTTAAAGAAACCCGTATATTAGCCGACCCCCTGATGTTGCTCCATCAGTTTATTTGTTATTTGTTTTTCTGCGTATTGTCATAGTATTGCTGTGATTTTCTGAAAATATTCCNCAGTTTATTTGTTATTTGTTTTTCTGCGTATTGTCATAGTATTGCTGTGATTTTCTGAAAATATTCCACGTATCGGTAAACATGATATTTAGTTCAGCAGCTGATTAACGGAACTGTCATTAGCAGACATTAACTTTTCTGGACTCCTCTTCCTTGTCTGAAACACCAAACAGTTTGTCAGGAAAAATCTCATTCTACGGTATGATTTAAACTATTTTCATGGGTAGTGGTAATGGGTAGTACTTCTACTCCTGGAAATTTCCTTCTCTGGGATCAAATTTGAATTTCTCATGTATAAGCCGACCCCTGAATTTGCTTTGTGACATTTGGTAATAAAAAAATGGCTTATAGTTGAGTATACGTATATGGTAATTAGTTCTTGCTATTTTATTCAACAATAGTGTTTTTTTTTTTTTTTNTTTTTTTTTTTTTTTAGTTATATGAAACTTTGAAATTTTAAGATGTGTTTTATTTAGTATGGGGGGGGGCAGGGTGTATATATGATAAATACCAGTATTTTAATGATTTCTCATTATAGTTTCTACCATGAGATTTAATCTCTGATTTGTAAATATGAGGCATCAGTTTCTAGAGCAACAGGGAATAATCTAGAATTTCCTAATAATCTCTGGAACCACATACAGCTTCTCTACATGAATTTAGAATCATCTACAACTCATATCAGGTTTCTGGACAATTGTAAAATGTCTTCATTTATTTATTTTTACAGCTTCTTGCAAATTATTTTAAACTGTAGGTGCAAAATACTAACAGACATAGTAGAATCATTTTATACATGCAAACATATGAAACAAAACGTTGACATGACTGGAAACATTGACTCCAAATGAAAAACACTACTGATTCCACACTGTTGAGAGGTTGTGACATCGATGAATCAACAGTCCTATTGTGTCTGTGTCACTTTAAGTACATTTATGTCCCTAACTTGTAATTTATGGTTCATTTGCGAAACATTACTTTGTGATAATGGGTCGATGTACTTACTTTGTCCCCCTGCCACATATTTCACCTCAGCCCACGAGTTTAAGATCATGGTGCCGTGATGGTAANTATATATTTATATATATATTTATATATTTATATATATTTATATATATATATTTATATATGATTTTTTATAAAATGTCTTCAATCAAAGCAGATTTCTTTTGGCTGAATGATTATAAAAGGCTAGATTTGTGTTTAGGAAGCGAAGCTGTTTTGTTGCAGATTTTCTGCGTAAAGTTTGGGAGAGAAGAGAAAGTTTTCTGTTGAAGTTGTAAAGTTTTTATATTTGGCAACTCAAGATAACATATATTTGACCTGTTTTGAGCGTTATATAGAAGCAGTTACATTAACACCTGGTAGAAAAACCCAAACCTACCCTTATGGCCANTTGAGCGTTATATAGAAGCAGTTACATTAACACCTGGTAGAAAAACCCAAACCTACCCTTATGGCCAGTGGATTGTCGCTGTAGTCGACTGGCTGGCACAGCAAACTGTATTTGGTCAACCAGGAAGATGCTATGAACTGGAAAAGACAAAAGCTTCAACACAAAGAACTTTCATCCCATTCAAAAGACTTCCTGTTTCTCTGACAGCTCCCACAGTGGACGTGAGACATCAAACCTGTGGGCTTTATGAAGGCTTTTTGGCTGGTTCCTCTAGAACTCTGCAGTATGTTGTAATATGAAACATTGATGCAGCTGTTTCCATCCTCAAACTGTGGATTAATCAGGTTTTCATGATCCATTTGTTTCTTTTGTGCTGCTACAGTTAGTGTGGTCCCTGAATGNGATTAATCAGGTTTTCATGATCCATTTGTTTCTTTTGTGCTGCTACAGTTAGTGTGGTCCCTGAATGCTTAAAAGAACATACCGGTGGTTTTGCATATTTGAGACCCAATAAATATGACCCACGTACATGTTGCATTAATGACAACCATGTTCCAAAATATAAAATCGTCTTTTAGTTTTCCTGTTACTTTGCCAAACCCTCGAGTATCTCAAAATCAAATGTTCATGTGATACACCCACTTTAAAATTCAATGTTTGTCTCTTGACATATACATCTGAATGCACTGTAGAAGACACATTCTTTTTTAAAATCTCTCAATAAAAGCCATCTTCCCCTGGCACTACATTCCCTGGTGGAGAAATAAATTTCCGTCCACACAGCTCTGTTGGACCACTTACATTAAGTAACTATGACAAAAAAATAAAAATGTTTGGTTCCCTGAGATGGATCAAGCTAATTTCAAGCCTCTACAAGCTCATTTTTATAGCATACTGAATAAACTGAAGCCTGGAGGGTAGGAAAAATAAATCTAAAATGTTCTGCTCCAGTAGTATGTTTTGGAAAATAGCTGGCAGTAACATAATGTATGTACATGTTGCATGGGCTCAAACATGTAAAATCACCAGCATGCTCCTTTAAAGGTCATTTTCAAATTCAACTTATTGAAGTTTAATTGTTCTATACGTTAGTCTGCTTAAAACTGTTGTTATCAAACAACACTGAGTGTAGAAAGTTATGGAAGTTAATGTTAAAATAAAACTTTTCAATATGGAAGGTTGGTAAAAAAAATTTGACAATTCTGGCATTTGCCACCAGAATAATTAGGAACCTTTAATGTAAAATCAATTAATTAACCAGTGTTTTAAAAACAGTTTATAAAGCGACCAGTTAAATACACATTTTAAAAACATATTGTTAAAAAACTTACAAAATCATTAAATGCACCATTAGAAATTCTACTTCATTATTCGACCTTTAAAGAACCATCCCATCTATTTTGCATGTTAGAGCCTAATAAATTAAATTTTCATATATGTAAGATTGTGACTATCATTTCCCAAAGGATAAAACTGTATTTCAGCTTTCCTGATGTTTTGCTAAATCTCATAATCTTTCAAAATCAAATATTTAAGTGATACACCCACCTTAAAAATCAATGTTTCATCTGCTAATAGTTACGCAATATTATGAAGTCACGGTCATTCAAATTTTTTAATAAACGCAGGTCTTCTGTTGGGACTTTCTTCCCTGGTGGAGACATACATTCACTCCACGATTTTTATTGTGCTTAAATGCTAAAACTACGTAACTTCTAAAAAAAAAAAAAAAAAAAA
>VXCM01008207.1:0-19452 GCA_014773175.1 Lucifuga dentata
TCTTTTAATATTTTCACATACAGGAAAGGTGATGTCTGATGCACATCTGTTCTTTCAGCATTATTTGCCTTTTATCTAATATATAACGTACATATACAGTATGTTATAATTACAGGAAGACCTTGTTGGTCAAAATATTACACTAATAATTATAAATAAAAAATATAAATATAAATGTATACATTTTTGGAAACTTGAAACCAGGTGTGCGGACTACCTTTTTTCCTTACTTTCCAGTTTTTGCCATGATAATTTACAATCTCATAGCTTGTTGTAAAGCTAGTTAAGATGTGGTTGGTTAAGATGTGGGGGCCCCAAAGCAAAAACTCACCCAGGGCTCCAAAAAGGCCAAGGCCGACCCTGTTTACATGGCGTGCCACTGGCTTGTGGTACATTCTTTGGCACGTCCTGATTTAAGGAGCTTTATCTCACCCTTTACGAGACACTTAGCACCTCATCAGTACTTTCCAGACACCATTGCTGTAAAAAAGATGGTTGGAGGCATGCCAACCTGCAGCCATGGTAAGCATGACTGGCAGGTGCTGGTGGGCGTTACCACTGGTGGCATTTCCAGTGTGATTCGTGCCATACTGGTAACAGGCTGCATCTGTCTTAAAAGTGGCTAAACGATCATTTGAGTGGTCAACACAAAGGCTTTCTGAAGGGTTGCTACTTTTATGATGCATGAAGGCTTTGAATGGCGATGGAAGCTATTTTTAATTTTTTTTTTTCTTGTCTTTTAAGTTATAAAGTTTAGCTCCATATGTTCCATTTTGCCCTTTAAACAGGCAATTCATTGCTCGGCACATTTAGACTGGCAGCATATGCAAAGCACACTTTTGTGAAAAGTTGGTAATGGGAGAAAATTAGGTGACAAATTTGACTTCATATGTACCGAAGCCATTTTTTTTCCTTGAAATCTGACATTTTTCAGTCCATGAAACGCAGCTTTCAGTGACCAACTAAAATGTTGTTTACTGAACCTTTACTCCCAACAAAGCAAAATAGGACTTAATCTCTCTCCGTCACCTCACCAGTCTGTCTCCACCATCTATTACTTCCTATCCCCCCTCCACTCCCCATCAAAGGTACATGTGTCCACTGTGAGCGCCTCCAACAGCCATTTATCATCATATAGTTATTTCCAAAAAGAGCCATTTGTGTAATGAAAGCTTAGATGGGAAAATGGTGAAAAGAAAAAACTCTTAACCTGTAATAAAAAACAGACATGCCATGTAGGAGGCAAGGAGGTGACGTCTCATTTGCTGCCAGGACTCTAAGGTGGGGGGGGGGNGGGGGGGGGGGGAAGTGTTACATTATAAGGAATGAATTAAGGTTTGGATGCTTTTATGAGGCTACAGGCAGAACCAAATGCACAGTCATTGGTTTGGCTCCTAAAGCTGAAGCATCACCAAAGGTTGCCATGATCCCAGAACTGAGGTAGATTTTTCCACTGTTAACGTGTCACCAAACAAAAGTTCAGAATGTATGCCCAGAAAAAAGGCAGATGTCTCTGGAAAGAATGTTTAGGAGAAGATAAATCACAGCAGAGATGACTTAACAAAATAAACAGCAAAGATGTAATTAGCAGATTTTAGTAATTGTTGATTTTGTTGAATTATTTATGTTGTGGGCATGAAAGATATTTTCGTAGACACTAGTTGTGAAAGTGTGAAAATGGTACAAATTTACACTGTTCCTATTTAATGCATTCAAATATGAAACTTTCCCTATAGGCCTTTGTCTATTTTGAGACAAAGGCCTATATTTCTCTCTGTAATATAATAGAATCTAACTTGAAGTTGACATTCTTACTACCAATATTTTTCAATATTTTTCAGTATTCATTCCTGAAATATTTTATGTATTTGTGTGTGTGAGTTAGAGTAAAATTAGGAATAAAAGATTTGAATTGTGTTGGTCAGGGATGTGAAGTTTGGAAGAGGAGACCAGAGTCATTTCTGCTTATTCTCATAAAAGTGACTTATACTCGGGTCAGTGCAAACAGATGTGTGGAAGTGTCTTACATGGACTTTTAACTCTATTGCCTTGGATAATCCCAAACAGGTGAACAGAATGGGTGCTCTTTAAGTGTTGCTTACAAAGTTTGGGACCAGGAACCACAAAGATCAGGGACCCCACATAATGTGACAACTGGAATAATATATAAAGTATATAAATTTAGGAGTTTGGCTGAAAGGCTTTAATAAAAACTTACTTTACGGATATCAGTCTTTTTTAAACAAGTAGTTACTGTGAGTTTCATCTAGTTTCCATTCACACTGGCAGCTACACAAGGTTGCCTTTGTAAAATACCTACTGTAATTGGCATAAAAATACCCTCTAAAATCCACAATGTGCCTATTTCACAGCAGACGCTTTGAAGTCATGAGGTAATGGACTACTGTGCTGTATTTCTTCTTGACGCCCTCTTCAGAAGGGAATCAGATCCAGCACACGTGTCGCCAGTGAAAGCTCTGTGATTTAGCTTCCAGTTAACTGACAGTAATGGTTGATAATTGATCATTCACATTATTTATCAAGCATTAGGACTCTAAATAGGACTGCAAATACAACTGCACCTTGTTTTTCACCTATCTATGCAGATGGCAAGCTTTTTCACGGGCCTATGAATGTGTACGGGAGGAGATGGTGCTTGTTAGCTTTTAACATATACAGTTTATATTGTGTATGTGCTAGCTGTATCCTCAGACTTAATGCACCTTAGAAAGCTGGCCAGGCCTTTAGATTACATGCTTGGGGGAATAAAAGAAATAAATAATACTTTCTGAAAATACAGTCTGTCTTTTACAAGTGTGATGAATGTATATGTGTAATCCATTTTAGGTTTTTATTTTTCGTTGGCTCCTTGCCCAAAAACTGATCCAATAGGCAACAAATGGAATCGCTGGAAGACTTTGAAAGCTTGTGTTACAGTGCTTTATAGAGCCAAACATAAAACATAAGTTTGTTATGTGGTAGATTTATGCACCAGCTTCACTTTGTTTACAGTCCGTTGATACTTCAAATTTTGCCTTGTTTAACTTTATATCCTGAACTTTCAGACATGATATTAACTATTCTCTTACAACCTCATTGTCTGGCCAATTTGTCTCATTTTATTTCTTCATTTTATGTTGCAGTTATCGTTTTTCACTCTCTTTCTTTCTCTTCCTTTCAGTCTTACCATAAATTTAAGAATAACAAGACTGCGGAGGCCGCTGCTGTCAAAAGGTAATGGTTACCTTCAAGCAGCAGATCTGATCATTCTGTAATGTACGTGCAGAGTGTACATAAACCATTATTGACTTTCAAAACTATCACACATCTTGGAGTTGCTTTGTTGCTTACACTTGGAAAGTAAAACTCCTGTGTTTTTATGTGTTGCAGCAAGGCAACGAGCCAATCACAAGCTTAGCCTGATTGGTTCAGGTGTTTTAACTTACAGGATAATTTTAGTTATTGTATATGATATTGGGCTATACAAATAAACTTGACTTGAATCTAAGTTACAAGCAGTGATGATTGAGGGTATTAATTTATGCTTAAAGTTCCGTTCAATTGCCAATCAGAGCTTTTTTTTTTTTTTTTNTTTTTTTTTTTTTTTGTTTTGGGGAATGAAAATGGCTGCTGGAAACAGGATTTAAGACAGTTATTAAAGGCTGCAGTTTGCTCCAACCAAGCTAGTTATTTGACTCGTTGGATCTGGTCAAATAAAACTCCAGAAAACAAATGTGAGAAAGAACTACAATGGACTTTTAGAAAAATTGGTGCAAAATCCAGTTTTTATAACTAAGCACACAATTTTGACAAAAAAAAAAAAAAAAAAANAAAAAAAAAAAAAAAAACGGAACTTTTTAAATACCTTGAATGACAAATTTTCATTTTGTGATAGTCACAAATTTTTTGTTGTTAATGAGTGTGTGTGAATCTTATTATTGTGATTATTTATATTGTTTTTTGTTTTTTTTTTAACTTGCATATAGTTGGCCTTTTAGGGCAGATGTTCTCACCTGTGTCACCTTACAGACATGGAGGTGAACTGTCAAGACAAAAATATTGGATCTGACTAAATAATCAGAATTAAGCATTAAAGGTCATAATATGAATGTAGCTTTACCTGACGATGATACAGGTACTGTCTCAGAAACTAAAGCAGGTGTTGGATCAGATGAAGATATGACTTTATCATCTGCCAAATTCTGTCATGAGCAACTGTGCACTGGAAAGTGGAAAAACATTACCTCATCAGCTTTAAGTGTTTCACACCATGGCAAGCAGCAATATTCAGCAAAAAAAAAAAAAAAAAAAANAAAAAAAAAAAAAAAAAAACCATGAAGGGCACATGAGGGTCTCAACCAACTCCTGTGGAGTTGGTTGAGACTTGGATTTAAGAAAAACATTGAAAAATGGATAACATATCGTTGTTTGTATAAAAAAGAGAGAAAAGAAAAACATCAGCGTATTTCATCTGTAGTCTTTCACCACAGTGTTACAGATCAGGAAACAGGCCTTATATAGGCCACATCTACAGAGCAAAGAACTTCAATCATGATTCATTCAATAGCTGAAAGAAAAATTTAAATACTTTAAATTTAATCATTCAAAATGCAAAAATAGCTAACCTGAATATTAAAAGCAATGCTAGAATGAGAAAAAAAAAAGTGCCATAAATATAGGCTCTGATACAAAAATTTAATCCAAACAATAAAAATTTCTCGTTTAGTCACCTAACTTATAGAAAAACACTAAATGTTCTATTTCACCCAAAAATTTAATCAATCATTTAATCAATCAAATTTCATTAATCTGTTACTGGCTAACATATATTTTGATCAAGTGTTTCAAATGGCATACAGTAGGGAAATAATTCATTAGACATTTGTTTGAATGACAGATTTGTAAGAGAGTTTAAGGTTTGCAAAATTTGGAAAACAGACCATTAATAACTTTTCTCTTTCTGCAAAACTCCTGCTGCTGCCCTGAAGCTGTCAGCGGTCAGCAGTGTAGTACTGTGGTTTGTTTTGTGTATGTACTATTTTTGAGCACCTCAAACTATGTGAAGGTGGAGCATTGGTGGAAAAAGGGATGGGTGGCGACAGAGGTGGGTGGGGGGGGGAATAAATCATGATTGTCAAGCATCTACTTCTGAATTTGCTGAAGTTTGCAAAGACTGTGCTAAAGAGTGGATTTAAAGAGTAAAATCCACATTTTATCCGGATGCTGCAGCCAATATTTGCAGCTCGACCAAAGCCTGAACAATGAGTTTGGTGTTTAAGTGTGGATGTTCACATCAGTGCCAAAGTTACAGAAGGTTCACTGGGTTCAGCTTGTTGACATAAATGTGAGAAATCTTAAAATGGAACAAAGCCGATGATGTTAGCATTAAGTTGCTTTTGGGAAACTGGGCTGAGGCATGATTTGTTTTCATTTGCGCTCTCTGACGTATCGCGAGCACATAAACACATCTGACCTGTATCACTCAATCTCTCTGACATACTTGATCTCTAAAAAGCACTAAGGCTCTCAGTCTTCTCAATCTTAGCAACAACTGTTATGATCATCTGTCTTCATCCACAGACCAGAAAGTACCACATGAAAAACTATCACGTTTAGAAAATGTTGTCACCATCTTGGCTCATTTTCAAGTTGAAGTTAACACTATTCTTTGCCTTGCATCCCTTTGCATTTTCTTCAGTGGACATTAAAGAGCTGTGCATGTGTATGTGTAATGCTGCATGACTATGAATACACAAATGGTGATTACTGTGTGTGCTTATGTCCTGATAGCTTTGGTATGTAGAATCTGTATTTGCATGTGTGTCTGTGCCTGCAAAGAGCGCATCAAGCATGCACTGGCTGCTCCTATGAAGCACCTGGCATACCCTCACTGTCTTTCTAACAGGGCTTGACAGATCTGCTTCATGCAGGTCCAGAAGAGGAAAACATTCAGAGATGAGCCTTAAATTATGACGAGTTGGCAGATCATTGCTAGTATCTGCCTACTTCAGCTAGGTGAGCTATGAGAAAGGGCAGAACTTATCTATTGGCCACTTCAATAGCACTAATATTTCTTTTAATAAGCCTGTGCTGAAGATTATGTAACACAATCAATGAGGGAAATGTTTCCTGGCCTGAATAATGCATATGACAGGATGAGCTTTGAGTGATAGGGAAAGGCCAATTTGTTCAAAGGGGCGGTAAGGACAAACAAAGGGGATAAATTACATAATTTATGACTTACCATTGTTTACCTCCCCTCTGTTAACCACACACACACACACACACACACACACACACACACACACATGCAGGTGTGTATCGTGTAGGTACAGAGGGGGAAGTCACTCAAGTACAGTATTTAAGCATAATTTTGAGGTAGTTGTGCTTTACTTGGGTATTTCCATTTTGTGCTGATTTGTGCTTCTCATTCACCACATTTCAGAGTGAAATGCTATAATTTTTACTGCCCTTCCTTCATGTGACGGCTGAGTTACTTATAACTTGCAGATTAAGATTTTAACTTCATGAGATAAGATCTTAGATTTTGCTGTAGCTGTTGTACAAAACTCAGTCCTGTTTTATCTTAATGATGCAAACCATTTTTGACACAATCACAAGTTTTAGAAAAGGGTTAGTAAATTTAAGGTTAGTAAATTTAGTAAATTTACTCAAAAGGTATATCAAAAAAAAAACAACAATTCCAAATTGATTTTTTTAATTTGGAATTTTGATTTAATTCCACATTTCAATTGCCAAAATTGGAGATAGGTTTTCCCATGCTGTCTGGTGAAAACTCTGATTTTCCCAATTTAACATGAAGCATTTTTCACAATGAATAACAGAGTACATTTTACTGCTAAAACAATTATTTTTACTTAAGTAGAATTTTGATAGCAGAACTTTTACTTGTAATGAATCATTTTTGCTTTGTGGCATTATTAAATTATGGATTGGATGTCTTTTCCACCACTGGATATGTCAGTGTACCAGAAATGTACTGTAATGTGCATGTGTGTTCTTGTACTTTTGATGATTGTGTGTGTGTGTGTGTGTGTGTGTGCGCACGCATGTATTTTGTACTNTTCTTGTACTTTTGATGATTGTGTGTGTGTGTGTGTGTGTGTGTGCGCACGCATGTATTTTGTACTCTGTAAGCCCCTGTCTTTGATGTGCCCTCTCTCAGTTGAAAGGGTAACATGAGAACTCAGGACCCACAATGCTGCTCTCACCTGTGTCCTTTGATGAGAAAACAGAGGCTAAGTAGACCAGACCATAGATGTTTCTGTCATGACACACACACACACACACACACACACACAGATATTCTCCAAACCTTTTATTNGTTTCTGTCATGACACACACACACACACACACACACACACAGATATTCTCCAAACCTTTTATTGTGGTGAGCCACACAACTCACACCAGTCCAACTGCCTTTGTTGGCCGTTGCTCTGATGCGCTCCTGTTACGATGGTGGATGGATGGGTGTCATGCAAAGGTGAAGGCCGTGCTCTTGCCTCTTCATCACTTAGCCCTCGCTGTGGGGGTCACCAAAAACTCTGGACAACTATTACTTCCAGACCACTGCTTCTTCTCTATGCATCACTTTGCATTACCAGACTCTTCATTCACTTACAGTATTTCTCTGTTTCACTTCTGCTGTATTTCATGGACTTTTTTGAGGAATGAATGATGCAGACTTGTATTTTATTTTTGCCGAAAAATCAAGTTGCATGTTGAATTCATATTATAACATTTGACTTTAATTTCACCTGCTATGATTTTCCATTTCATGCTTTCTATCGTGAATTTAGGACTTGCTTGAGACTCAAGTTTAAAAAGGCAGACATCTCTGTTCTCAGACAGAGAAAGTGAAGTTGAAGAAGCTTGTTAGCAGGTGCTAACAAACACATTGTACTGCATGTATTCATTCTCACAATTCATGCCTGTAATTCATGTGAAACTTGACAAGCATATCACTGATTATGTGACTATTCTGCCCACAGGAGGGAGCAAAAGGGCCATTTCTCATAATCACCACCACCACTACCTCCCCCAGCAAGTGTCCATGTTATCTACACCTGCAAGGTATTGTTGTGTGTTATACAAAAATATTAAAATGATGGATGGTCCTCACTAACATCTCGTTAATATGTAGAAGGCATGGACATATTTGTTTTCATTTGTAAGGCCTTGTTATCCAAATTTCTGTGATATGTAACATCCTCGCTCTAAAATTACAAGCAAATCCAACTGAATGAAGACCCAGAATATGCTGGAGGATATATGTTATCTGGCCTTGGCGTATCTTGGGATCCCCAGGAAGAGCTGGAGATGTGGCTAGGGAATGGGATATCTGGGATGCTTTGCTTAGCATGTTGCCTCTGAGACCAGGATCCAGATAAGAGGTAGAAAATGGATGGATGGATGGATGGACAGATAGATGGACGCACCCAAAAATGTGTTCCACAGTTGTTGCACACAGGAATCAACAATAGCTGATAGTCTTAGTATTTCCAGTCTAGTCTGCAGCATAATGGTTGGACAGAGAATGATGAGTTGACAGCAGGATGTGGAGATCCCCTGTGGACAGGTGAACCAGATACTGGCTCAGGTCAATGCAAGGTCAGAACACAGAGCTAGAGAAGGGATGTGTCTATATATATGTGGAAAGAGAGTAACTCCATGAGGTAACAGCTCTCCCTCTCTCTCATTCTCTCGTTCTCACTCATTCTGTCTCGCTTTCTCTCACACACACACTCTTAACTGCTTCCTCTGCACACAAACCCACCGTTTAGCTGAGCAGAAGCAGCTCATTGTCAAACCAAAGAGGCGCTGAAGAGTCCTGTCCTCTGCTCGCTCCATCCCTCCCTTCANCCCCCCCCAGAGAGATGACAATGACCTCTGTCTGAAACAGAATAGGTGCTGCACCTGGAGCCAGAGGAGGTCCCATGCAGGCTAGTTTGATTCATTTCTGCTCTTTTACCCTCATTATCAGTGTCATACACCATATCCAGAACAGATCACAGGCCTTCTTCGAGTGGGTCCTTTCCATGACAGGAGCGCTATTCTTTTCTAATGGTCTCAGTAACCTGAAAATGATGGATAAACTAAGTTTGGGTGTCAATCAAGTGAAAAGTTCCAACTTTGAATGGGAAGAAAACTTAATGATCCCTGTGGGAAAACAGGACACAACAGCGATAAATGACATTGTATTTCTTGTGGCCAGATATTGATAATGTGTAGGGTTCAATATTAAAAAGTGAGACCTGAATGATTAAATAACTATTTGTGGTGTGAAACAGCTTAACACCTTAAAATTATCTTCAATTTCCTCTTTATCTTCTATTACTGGAATAAAATTCCAAGCTGTCCTCACCACTAGAAGACCACGTTTACTGCAAACTGTGGTTCTCAAAACAGGAAAGGAGTCTCGTGTTTCTTTCCACAGACCTCATTTTGTGCTGATGCTCCACAAGTAACAACTGAAGAAGAGGAAAAGATATCAGTTTCTTTCCCTGCAGTAGCTTCATGTGTTATATATTCATTTGTCATATTTTCTGAACTGGAAATATTCTTTTTTTTTTTTTTTTTTNTTTTTTTTTTTTTTTTGTTACTAAAATTGTTGCATTTCCTCTCAGCTTGATGCAACAAGTGGACTCAGGTTTTTCTGTTGATGTATCATCTTCCTGCTCTCCACTCCTCCTTTAACCTATCCTCCTCCTCACCCTCTTACTTCTCCCTCCATCCCTCCCTCCATGACTGTCACTTTACCACCCTCAGTCTTTTCTCCTGTGGCCCAGCCTAAACCAACAGAGCTTTAATCCCAGGATCACATTTGGGAGACAGTAAGATCAGCCTCCTCCAACCTCTAGTATCTGGGAATTTCCAGTGTGACTTTAATAGCTGGACCACACTACTATCATTAATATATATATAATATATAACATATAAAATGTCCTCATACAGAAAAGAGAGGCAAGGGATTGGAAAAAGAATGGCAAAGATAGATAGAGGGACTGACTTCTGTAATAATGAGATATAATGTACTTCACACATATAAATCAATATATGAAATTCCAGGACTTGCAATGTTAAATTATAATTATTCAATCAAATTTAAACTTGATTTGTCACTTTTGCGCAATGACACGACAAAATTAAAATATGCATTTAAAAAAATCTAAATTGTACCGTTTATTCCCATGGTTGAAAATAAAATTAGTATGGAAATTCCACTGACAAGAGGTTTTCAGTGAACTCCAAACCATAATACTTCCATATTTAGAACAAAATTGAATGTGAAATGAAATTTGCCTTGTATTGTAAATACTGTTTTCAAATGTGAATGTCTTACCTAAAGTTGGAAATGAAATGCAAAGTGGATTTTTGCATTTGAATGTGAATTATGTCACAATTTTAGTGTTTATCAAATGAAATGGAAATGCATGTTTGCATTTTTATTGCATACTGGTCAGATTTTCAAAGGTATGTTAAGTTAAGCCTGTTTAATATAAGCCACTTGTTTTTCTAGATGAAAATAAAGGTGGAGTAATATGGTTTCATGTTGTTTATCTCTAAAATCTATGGGACATTGTTTCTGGAAGAATATGTTACTGCTGTGTTTTCAGATGTCTGTTTTCAATGCTGTGAGCATCACAAAAGAAATCCCATTCTCCTCAGTTAGGAATAGCAGCAGATGTCTTAAAGTCTTGGCAAACAAATCCAAAATTATCAGTATTGCTAAATTCCACGGGGAGCATAGGGTAAATGTTTGTTTTGTAATTTGGGTGAACCAACCCATTAACAAAATAAATCAGGTTTTATACACAACAGCTCAACATGGGTCAAGTGCTGTCAGTAGCCCATATTATCAAGGCAACAGGTTCAAGTTCACATGAATTTGAAATTTGCTGTGCTCTTTTGTTTTATGATGAAAAATTTTACTAAGCCCCACATTCAAAACTGTTCTGTTTTATTTTGTGCACAGTTATTTTATATTCTTTTACAAAAAAAAAACTCTCTTTTAATTCTTCTATGGTATTGAAATAATAGATTTTTAGAAAGAAACTTCTCACTCCTTATTTTTAAGTTATACGTCCCCAAACACATGGTTATCTGTTGTTGAAGTCCCGGTCCATTAAAAGATTTCAGCATCCTTTCTGCCCAGCCATATAGGATGATCTTGGAATAAGAACCAGATAGCTTGCCTTATAATTATGATCCAGGACGATGCTCATTCTCAGCCTGTCTTGTAATGATGTTTCTGAAGGAATGAGAACTGTTTAATATCAATCATGTTGTAATGCTGGGGCAGAAGAAACCCTTTTTGGCTTAAGACTGTAACAGTGTTTTCATCATCACTTCACTTCATAGTACACTTATATTGCTGTTTCTCTCATGTTAGTAATAGGTAACTCATTGCAAGGGCTGTGGTGAAAGGGTTACACCAATATCAAGCAACACAGCACTCTCAAAAGGCCCTACATTAAAATAGTTAATAATGCCTTTGTTCATCCCCTGTATTGCACTGACAGCTGCTGTTAATCAGGAAACTGTTGGAGCCATAATGGGCAACAAGGGAGGCAGGACCCTCTGAAGCTGAGTGGTTGACTTCAGTAGCACTGTAGCATGACCAGATAACACACAGCACATCTGCTTATTTTCAGCACTCGCACTTTATCATGATTAACCATTATTTCAAGACGCTGACAAGGTTTCGTTTCCTAATGATGCAACAGTCTCAGGGTTTTCACTCGAAGTGCATGTTTGTTAAATGTAGTCTAATTATTTCTAAACAATGAAATTAATATTCGAGTTTAAGCTGATCTCGTGTATAAGCCGACCCCCTCATTTTGACCTGCAAATTTAGATTTGTAAAGACACCTGTATATAAGCCAACCCCCTGATGTTGTTCCATCAATTTATTTGTTTAGCAAATTACCAGTTTTTCTATTTTTCTGCCATAATATTCCTGTGATTTTCTGAAAATAATCCACATACTGGTACTGGTAAACATGATATTTATTTCAGCAGCTGATTACCGTAACTGATCAATCATAACAGCACTTACTGGCTGCTGCAAAATGTGCTGGGTAAGAAGTTTTATCAGGAAATATCTCATTCTAAGGCATGATTTAAACTATTTTTCCATGGGTAGTTGTAATGGGTAGTATTTCCACCCATGGAAATTTCATTCTCTGGGATCAAATTTGAATTTCTCTTGTACAAGCCGACCCCCCAATTTGCTTTGTAAAATTTGATTCGGCTTATACTCGAGTATATATGGTATAGTAACCTGGAATCCAAAAAGCCAACAGGTAGGCAGGATGCTGGGAAAGCAAGTGCAATGAGTCACACATTTTTTTGAAATCTGACCTAAACAGCTTCTTAAAGTATATGACATTACAACAGCAATGTCTGGCACCAGTCAGGTATGACCTGAGGAGGTAAACAAACTTCTGTTACTGCATGTGTCTGTATGGATGGTGTAATTATCTGTCTGCCTATGTGCACCAAAAAAGCAGGTCTGAATGTGATTTACCGTAGGTTAGACCCTTATAAAACTGAGGCGTCAAGCCTACCTCCTGCAGCCATCTGCTTAATGTCAGCGCTCAGACATTTTGTCATCAGGTTATTATATTTCCATTACACACAATTCTGCTGTTAATGAGGTATCATGTGCTATTGAAAATCAAATTCAGGCTGAACTGCTGAGTCTTAGGGGCTTCCTTCAGTAGCTCTGTGACATGACCAGATAAAACACAGCACATCTGCTCAGTGTCAGCAGTCGGCTGTGGCAGTGGGTTGGAGGGATGAACTAGCTGAGGGGAGTGTGAGCTAGTGGTGGGTGATTTAAACTCATGAGCTGATGTTTCTGCTTTTCCTCTCTTGGAGCAGGACGCTGGCTGCAAACATGGAAGACCTAATGCACAGCACTGTGCTGTTCAGATTTGTGTGTGTGTGTGTGTGTGTGTGTGTGTGTGTGTGTGTGTGTGTTTGGGTCGGGCTGTTGGGGCTGTGTTATGCAAGGGCTAGAGCGGCGCATAGAGGCTGATGCTTGAGGAAGAGGCGCGATGCCACTAGAATGTGCATAATCAGATCAAAACTTGCCATTGAGATACACAGACTGAGCAACTGAGTGGGCTCTTATATCAGATTTATTGATCACTAACAAATGTGAGGCAAATAGAGTTTAAAATAGCCCAGATTTCATACCACTGGAATTTACCACCAGACCGTAACAAGTCCTAATTTTTGTGTGATGGTGTGTTACTAAATCACCTCCCTGACATGTAAAGAAGATACATCTCTTTCTTTTCTTTCTTTTTCTTTTTTTTTTCTTTCGATCTCTTTCAAGGCAAATGCTAAAAGATGCCAGTAACAGCATTTATGTATGAGGGAACTGACATTTTTCCCTTATCAAACACGTTAAATCTGGCATTGTGTTTAATGAATTCCCCCTGAAGTGTTTTCGGAGGTGTGAAGCATTTGAGTTAATCTTTATTTTTGTCATTTTTATACTTTTTGACAATACAATGGAAATGTAGTTCGTGTTGGTGGTTGTTTGAGTTCTAATAATCACCCAGTGGAGGTCTTCTTGGCCTTATACATGTTTTATTCACCACAATAAACACATTTTGTGATTCCAGTGTAAATGTATGCCTTAGGTATACTGTTACTGATATGGAATGATCAAGAGCCAGAATAGGTACAGAGTATAATTTCTCATAGTCCAATAAAACAGAAATTGGGAAAAACTGTACAAAGGATCAATCTTTATATTCTCTGCCCCCTATCAAAGTTGGGATCTCTGACTTGCACAACACTACTGGAGCATGGCACTGCCGAGCAAAACGCACATGTATGCAAACATGCAAGCACAGCAAGTCTTTCCCTCTCTCTCTCTCTCTCTCTCTCTCTCTCTCTCTCTCTCTCTCTCTCTGCTTTCTTATGGCCGTGCTCACACTCTCTGTCAAGCAATAGAAACATATTTGCAAAACATCTTTCCTCGATCTTTTACTGACAAAACTAAATCTCATAATAACAGCAATTACATTAAAAACAATGAGAAAAAAAGAAGAAATAGCAAATGATTTATAGCTTTAGCAGAACCTACAACTATCCGTAGTAAGAACAACATGGACTCATTTGTTTTACGTCATATTCTTGGTCCTAAAAATGTCCAAGATTATATCACTTTATGAGTATCTTGCTCTTTCCCTTAAAAGGTGTTTGTTATTGTATCTATGCATGTGTGTGTGTGTGTGTGTATTCGTTCTACATTCATGGGTCTACTTCTAGGCAAATTTCCCATCGTCCCTTAGAATGTGTATTCATGCATGTATGCATATGTGCATGTGTGTGTGTATGTGTGTTTGTATGTGCCTCTGAGTGTGTCTATGCGTGCGTTAACCTGGGGTCATAACTCTCCTTAGGACAGTTTTATAAAGTGCAGTGCAGCCAGCAAAGCAGCAGTAAATCAGTTTTATTTGCTGTGTGTTGGGGGTCAGCTCTCTTGACACGCTCAGACCCTGACACCACAGGAATGGACTGGCTGCGTTTTGCTGTTGCAGCTGTGTTGTTGTAGGCTGGTATTTTAGGGGAATTTATTCTTGTACAGATGTGGTTCACCTGAGGAAAAAGAATTGTTGCCATTGCTTAGTTTAGTTTTAGTCATGCACAGTGATCATAATCTTCTTTGACGCTTACCATATACTTGAATATAAACCGATCTTGAGTATAAGCAGACCCCCGATTTTGACCTGCAAATTTAGATTTTAAAAGAAATCCGCATATAAGCCGACCCCCTGATGTTGTTCCATCAATTTATTTGTTATTGTTATTTGTTATTTACTATAAACTTACTATAGTTTTACTATACACTTACTATAGCCTTTAATATAAATTTATTATAGTCTTACTATACACTTACTGTAGTCTTACTATACATTTATTATACACTTACTAGTCTCACTACGCACTTACTATGGTCTTATTACACACTTACTATAGCCTTACTATATACTTGCTATAGCCTTACTATACACTTACTAGCCTTATTATACACTTACTAGTCTTACTATACACTTACTATAGCCTTACTATACACTTATTAGCCTTACTATACACTTACTAGACTTACTATACACTTACTATAGTCTCACTATATTCTTACTATAAACTTACTATAGCCTTACTATACACTTACTAAAGCCTTATTACACACCTACTATAGTCTTACAGTACACTTACTAGTCTTACTATACATTTACTATGCACTTACTATAGTCTCACTATACACTTACTATGGTCTTAGTATAACTTACTATACTCTTATTACACATTTACTATAGTCTTACTATAACTTACTATAATCTTACTGTACACTTACCATAGTCTTACTACACACTTATTTGTCTTAATATACACTTACTATAGTCTTACTATACACTTATTCTCGTCTTACTGTATACTTAGTATAGTCTTACTATACATTTACTATAGTCTTACCATACACTTAGTATAGTCTTATTATACACTTACTATAGTCTTACTATATACTTATTAGTCTTAATATACACTTACTTTAGTCTTACTCTACACTTACTATATATTTACTATGGTCTTACTATACACTTACTATACACTTACTATAGCCTTACTATAAACTTAGTATAGTCTTATTACACATTTATTAGAGTCTTACTATACACTTACTATAGCCTTACTATACACTTACCATAGTCTTACTACACACTTATAATCTTACAATACACTTACTATGGTTTTACTGTACGNTACACTTACCATAGTCTTACTACACACTTATAATCTTACAATACACTTACTATGGTTTTACTGTACGCTTACTGTAAACTTACAGTCTCACTATACACTTACTATAGTCTTATTACACTATATTCTTACTATACACTTACTATGGCCTTATAATACACTTACTACTTACTGCGACCTTATAATAAACTTACTATAGCCCTACTATACACTCACTACAGTCTTACTATACACTTACTATAGTCTTAGTATACACTTACTATGCACTTGCTATAGCCTTACTATACACTTACTGTAGTCTTACTATACACTTACTATGGCCTTACTATACACTTACCATAATCTTACTATACACTTATTATAATCTTACAATACACTTACTATAGTCTTACTATACATTTATTATACACATACTAGTCTCACTACGCACTTACTATGGTCTTATTACACACTTACTATAACCTTACTATACACTTACTATGGCCTTACTATACACTTACTATAGCCTTACTATACACTTACTATAGTCTTACTATACACTTATTATACACATACTAGTCTCACTACGCACTTACTATGGTCTTATTACACACTTACTATAACCTTACTATACACTTACTATGGCCTTACTATACACTTACTATAGCCTTACTATACACTTACTATAGTCTTACTATACACTTCTATAGCCTTATTATACACTTGCTAGCCTTACTATACACTTGCTAGTCTTACTATACACTTACTATAGCCTTACTATACACTTACTAGCCTTACTATACACTTACTAGTCTTACTATACACTTGCTATAGTCTTACTATAGACTTGCTATAGTCTTACTATAAACTAACTATAGCCTTACTATACATGTACTATAGTCTTACTATACGTACACTTATTATAGCCTTACTGTACACTTACTGTAGTCTTATTACACATTTACTATTTTCTTACACTTATACACTTACTATAGTCTTACTGTACATTTATTATACACTTACTCGTCTCACTACGCACTTACTATCGTCTTATTACACACTTACTATAGCCTTACTATACACTTACTAGCCTTACTATACACTTACTAGTCTTATTATACACTTACTATAGCCTTACTATACACTTACTAGTCTTACTATACACTCACTACAGTCTTACTATACACTTACTATAGTCTTAGTATACACTTACTATGCACTTGCTATAGCCTTACTATACACTTACTGTAGTCTTACTATACACTTACTATGGCCTTACTATACACTTACCATAATCTTACTATACACTTATTATAATCTTACAATACACTTACTATAGTCTTACTATACATTTATTATACACATACTAGTCTCACTACGCACTTACTATGGTCTTATTACACACTTACTATAACCTTACTATACACTTACTATGGCCTTACTATACACTTACTATAGCCTTACTATACACTTACTATAGTCTTACTATACACTTCTATAGCCTTATTATACACTTGCTAGCCTTACTATACACTTGCTAGTCTTACTATACACTTACTATAGCCTTACTATACACTTACTAGCCTTACTATACACTTACTAGTCTTACTATACACTTGCTATAGTCTTACTATAGACTTGCTATAGTCTTACTATAAACTAACTATAGCCTTACTATACATGTACTATAGTCTTACTATACGTACACTTATTATAGCCTTACTGTACACTTACTGTAGTCTTATTACACATTTACTATTTTCTTACACTTATACACTTACTATAGTCTTACTGTACATTTATTATACACTTACTCGTCTCACTACGCACTTACTATCGTCTTATTACACACTTACTATAGCCTTACTATACACTTACTAGCCTTACTATACACTTACTAGTCTTATTATACACTTACTATAGCCTTACTATACACTTACTAGTCTTACTATACACTCACTATAGTCTTACTATACACTTACTATACACTTACTAGTCTTACTATACACTTATTATAGCCTTACTATACACTTACTAGTCTTATTACACACCTACTATAGTCTTACAGTACACTTACTAGTCTTACTATACATTTACTATGCATTTACTATAGTCTCACCATACACTTACTATGGTCTTAGTATAACTTACTATACTCTTATTACACATTTACTATTGTCTTACTATAACTTATTATAATCTTACTGTACACTTACCATAGTCTTACTACACACTTATTTGTCTTAATATACACTTACTATAGTCTTACTATACACTTATTCTCGTCTTACTGTATACTTAGTATAGTCTTACTATACATTTACTATAGTCTTACCATACACTTAGTATAGTCTTATTATACACTTACTATAGTCTTACTATACACTTTAGTCTTACTCTACACTTACTATATATTTACTATGGTCTTACTATACACTTACTATAGCCTTACTATAA
The DNA here is from genome assembly GCA_014773175.1 of Lucifuga dentata. Classification (NCBI taxonomy): domain Eukaryota; kingdom Metazoa; phylum Chordata; class Actinopteri; order Ophidiiformes; family Bythitidae; genus Lucifuga; species Lucifuga dentata. The sequence continues at coordinate 18,244 of VXCM01008207.1, forward strand.
ACTTACTAGTCTTACTATACACTCACTATAGTCTTACTATACACTTACTATACACTTACTAGTCTTACTATACACTTATTATAGCCTTACTATACACTTACTAGTCTTATTACACACCTACTATAACCTTACAGTATACTTACTATAGTCTTACTATACATTTACTATAGTCTTACTATACACTTACTAAAGCCTTATTACACACCTACTATAGTCTTACAGTACACTTACTAGTCTTACTATACATTTACTATGCATTTACTATAGTCTCACCATACACTTACTATGGTCTTAGTATAACTTACTATACTCTTATTACACATTTACTATTGTCTTACTATAACTTATTATAATCTTACTGTACACTTACCATAGTCTTACTACACACTTATTTGTCTTAATATACACTTACTATAGTCTTACTATACACTTATTCTCGTCTTACTGTATACTTAGTATAGTCTTACTATACATTTACTATAGTCTTACCATACACTTAGTATAGTCTTATTATACACTTACTATAGTCTTACTATACACTTTAGTCTTACTCTACACTTACTATATATTTACTATGGTCTTACTATACACTTACTATAGCCTTACTATAAACTTAGTATAGTCTTATTACACATTTACTAGAGTCTTACTATAGTCTTACTATACACTTAGCATAGTCTTAGTACACACTTATTATAATCTTACAATACACTTACTATGGTTTTACTATACGCTTACTATACACTTACAGTCTCACTATACACTTACTATAGTCTTATTACACTATATTCTTACTACTATAGCCTTACTATACACTCACTAGCCTTACTATACACTTACTATGGTCTTATTACACACTTACTAGCCTTACTATACACTTACTATAGTCTCACTATATTCTTACTATAAACTTACTATAGCCTTACTATACACTTACTAGTCTTATTACACACCTACTATAACCTTACAGTATACTTACTATAGTCTTACTATACAATTACTAAAGTCTTATTACACACCTACTCTAGTCTTACAGTACACTTACTAGTCTTACTATACATTTACTATGCACTTACTATAGTCTCATTATACACTTACTATGGTCTTAGTATAACTTACAATACTATTATGACACATTTACTGTAGTCTTACTATAACTTACTATAATCTTACTGTACACTTACCATAGTCTTACTACACACTTATTTG
>VXCM01008209.1:0-34619 GCA_014773175.1 Lucifuga dentata
GGGGATAGGACAATGTTCCTGGTCTTCCCTTTGTAGTCAGTGATGTAGCGCAGTCCACTCCACATGATAATCACTACATTAAAGCCTAATACTTACACATATATCTGTACCTGCAGCACGAGCAGATGTCGTTTGGCTATGTACTTCTGCGATGCCATGTGGAAGAAGGTGAGTCCCACACACAGACTGTAGAGTGGGTTGTTGGCGTGAGTCTTGAAGGCCTGGACCTACTGACTGAAAGACACACGGTGTGTTAGCCACATTTTAGCATTTACGTTATAATGCCTTCTAAATGTTGAAATTCAGTTTCTGGAGTTTACCTGTTCGAATATACATGCATTTATTGTATGTGTGTGTTTTGTGTACTCAGAGCATGTTTGAAGCTTCCAGACACAATGACATTGTGTCCGCAGAGGATGCACAAGGCGTGGTTATCAGGGTGTTTTAAGAGGAAGTGCAGGCAGAAGCAGTGGTGACGCTAGTGCTGGGAGGTTATTGTCATCTGGAGGAGAAAACAAATCATTTCTGTATGTTTGTAAGGAGACAAAGATGTCAAAAATGTGAAACTCAATGAGGACAAACACACACCTGGTTGAAAATATTCCACAGACACTTAAACATTGTCGAGCAGCATCAATCAAAATTAAGGAGACAGACAACCATTGACAACCGCTAAGTCAAAAGTCTGTATCCTTACTTCCTTTCCTGTCTCCTACCTCATGTAGTCGTAGGCCTTGTAGTAGTTGTCAAGGAAGGCGGCCAATAGGCCAAAGTTCTCCAGCTCCTTTCTCTTTGGCTTGTTGCCATAGGAGTAAAACTCCATGGCAGAGTCAAGCAACAGCTCCGCCTCCTCGTAGCGTCGCATGTTGCACAGTGTCTGCATCCACTCACCAGCAGCTGCCACCATTCCTCTTTGGAGAGCACATTGGATGTACATGTGATGGATGTACAGGTGATGGATGTTTAAGCGTGTATGTATGTATATCAGCCAGACATCAAGGATGGACTGCGTCCACTGCTGTACAGAGGATTCTTGTGTGAGAACTGTGGCACCATCACAGACAACAACACCAACAAACAACAATACTTATCTTTTTATTCACTTTACATTTCACTGACATAACTGCTTTCATAACTTGTGTCATGATTGATATGTAATTAGTACAAGGGAAAAGGTCATGTGATTACCACTTTGTTCACTGAGAAATGTTCCTCTGTACTCTTTACATGCTGATAGGTGTGTGAGCAGGGTGTTCCCACAAAAGAGCATTCAATGCTCAGTGAACTACCCCTGGATAAATAAAGGTTAAATGTAAAAAAGCAATAAAGCACATTTTTGGGTAATTGATTCTGAAACTGTTTTTAAATAATTTTAGTTTAAATTACTTTAAACTTAAAACAACTTACTTGGCTTAACTTGGTGTATTTAACTAGCAATAGCAAACTATATCAGTATGCAACCAAAAGTACTAAATTCAGGAGTAAGTAAATTATTTGAGTACAGTAAACTCAACTTTACTGAACTGAATGAAAGTATAAGCATTTAGTTATCTGGATTCATTTCTTTTTTTCTTTTTTTTTTTTTTTNTTTTTTTTTTTTTTGTACTTAACAGTAAGTTTGGTAACTTTTTCTTTTTTTTGAGGTAATCAGTTTCCTCAAATTTTTTGAGTAGATTTAACTAATTTGGGTTTACTGTGCATGTTAGTAATGTCAGTGCTGGTGTTCGTCATATTAGTGCTGTTGCTAGTCATATTAGTGCTGTTAGTCATATTAGTGCTGTTGTTAGTCATATTAGTGCTGTTGTTAGTCATATTAGTGCTTAGTCATATTAGTGCTCTTGTTAGTCATATTAGTGCTTAGTCATATTAGTGCTGTTGTTAGTCATGTTAGTGCTGTTGTTAGTCATATTAGTGCTGTTAGTCATATTAGTGCTGTTGTTAGTCATGTTGGTGCTGTTGTTAGTCATGTTAGTGCTGTTAGTCATATTAGTGCTTAGTCATGTTAGTGCTGTTGTTAGTCATATTAGTGCTGTTGTTAGTCATGTTAGTGCTGTTAGTCATATTAGCGCTTAGTCATGTTAGTGCTGTTGTTAGTCATATTAGTGCTGTTGTTAGTCATATTAGTGCTTAGTCATATTAGCGCTCTTGTTAGTCATATTAGTGCTTAGTCATATTAGTGCTGTTGTTAGTCATGTTAGTGCTGTTGTTAGTCATATTAGTGCTGTTAGTCATATTAGTGCTGTTGTTAGTCATGTTGGTGCTGTTGTTAGTCATATTAGTGCTGTTAGTCATGTTAGTGCTGTTGTTAGTCATGTTGGTGCTGTTGTTAGTCATATTAGTGCTGTTAGTCATATTAGTGCTGTTGTTAGTCATGTTGGTGCTGTTGTTAGTCATATTAGTGCTTAGTCATATTAGTGCTGTTGTTAGTCATGTTGGTGCTGTTGTTAGTCATATTAGTGCTGTCTTCTTAGGGTCTTCTTCAATCACCATAACTACAATTAAAACTGAATGCATCATGGAAATAGGTCTCCAAACTGAAAATTTATCAAAAGCTAATAACATATACCCGTCTACCAGCCTGCCTGACTACCAGCCTGCCTGAAGGTTACAGGATAATAATAATACCATTATTACCAATATGACACAAGGTAATAGTCTTTCTTTACAGCCCTTGTGATAAAGCGTCAATACCATGGTTTATTTTAAATCTTGTTATATCTTGTATGTTATAACCACTGACTTTGAGCTTTGGTTTGACCTACTTAGATGAGCTGATAAATTGAGGACAAACTTTAATATGACAGGGGACTGAGAAGCATATCAAGCACCATCATTAAATGTTTTAATTGGGTAACGGAGAGAAAAGTGTCCCAGTGGAGGCAGTCGTGTATAATTGCTATACTTGTTGGACTCATATCTATTTAAAGCTGTATCTCCTGGATGGGACTGTGCTGCATCCTGACATTGAATTCCCTCTCAGGCCTTTGTCTTAGACAGGTCCACAAAGTCTGTGTTGTGGCTCTAGTGGCAGTCAGTCCAGTGACCCATATCCAGTTTCAGAGGCACACTGACCCACAATGAAGACAGGAGTCCCCTGAAATGCCAGTGAGCTATCCAACTGAGTCTAAATAGTAACATTACACAACAGAACACATGCAGGTTCTTAAACCTAACCTATTACAAAGACCAACAAAAATTCAACACCTTCCAATAATCACAACTAAAGCAGAGAGTTAATTAAAGAATCTAAATGAGCTCAAAGAAAAACAAAAAACATTGCCTCAAATGGTTAATATATTTGCAGTTGTACTGAGACACGGTAGAACTTTATTCATAACTCGTTCATCATAGGCAATAACACAACAGCTGACCTTGCTGACCTCATTTTGTTCTAATTTTGGCCATATTACCATATTCCATTACCATATATTACCTACATATACATATATGTATATGCATAATAATTTGTAATATATTACATATATTACATATTATTATGGTATATATAACCATATACCATATTACATTAACTGGAATCTGGAAATCATTTCTGTTTTTGAAATGTTCTGTCACATTGCTTACAGTTTAAAGCTCACATAAAGCTGCTGAGTGCATGAATTGCTCTGAGACAAATAAACCTCTGTGAATTTGAGGGTGAAGAACAAATCGTCAGGAGAATTAAAACTTTCCACAGGGTACATTTTAACTAATTAAAAAAAAAAAAAATAAAATAGTATGCCAAAAGGTGTGGCTAAACTTAAACTAGGTTTCTATAGAGGTACAGGCTTGTGACAGAATATACTGTATATTTTATTTTACAGTAAAGTAATATAGAGTGCCACTCAAAATAGGCCAACACATATTGTAAAAACAGCATGACAGTTGCAAAACATAAGGGCATGCAGTTACATTTAGTTTTATTCACACTGCAAGTTTAAAATTACTAATTTGATCTTTGTCATTCCAAAATAACCAGAGAAATGTAAAATTGTCTATCTCAGCATCAGATTGAGAAATACTTCTCATTACTTATCCTTATGGGAATGATTCAGAAAATGTTTCCAAATTTATATAGGCCGAAGGTGGGTGTATGGAGCCTGCCCATAAGTGTCAGCTTCTGAAATGTGATATATTTGATTGGGATAAAAACCAGCACGGACAGAGAGGATCAGTCAGTCTGTGCTCATCACTTCAGTGATTAAGACAGATCTGATTTCTCATTTTGTCTGGTAAGAGCTCTGCTGATTATTTCTTTCAAACAGACTTACCTTAAACTTTATAGTAATGCAGAATTGTGCCTTTAGATTTTAGTTTGTAAATTTATACTAAAATGTTAACTAGCTTGTTATCAATATCTGTATTATGCACAATTTAAGCTTTAATTAAATTACTGTGAATAGAAGTGAAGTACAAAATATTAGAGCAATTGATTAATGTTAAGGGCATTATAGTAAATAGCTTTACATGAGTTGTTAAAATAGATTAATATATTTTATTTTGTTTAAAATAATATCCATGCAAGTATTATCAGTCTTTACTGGCAAGTTAGACGTTTACTCCTTCATTTACATCATTAAAACAGAGATTAATTTTAATTTTGCCTGGAATTCTTTTGAACTTTTTTAATAGATAGATAGATAGATAGATAGATAGATAGATAGATAGATAGATAGATAGATAGACATTTGTGAAGGACTACATGTATCAAAGCTAACAGTCACAATTCTGCACAGTTTCAGTTGAAAACACATCATTATGGACCATCCTGTTGTCACTATAACTATTAACTTCTACAAGCTTAGAGAAAGACAGGGAAGAAATATTTTACCCATTAATAAAAGTGATTTTAACAGATTTCATGGTGGGAATTTTTTTTTTTTTTTTTTTTAATGAATAATAATACAATCACTTATCACATTTTCTACCAAAAGCTGCAGGACCATCTCTCAGGATGACACACCATTTCCCTGCACTCACTGAGGCGCAGAAGAAAGAACTGCATGAAACTGCCCTACGCATAGTTTCTACAGGGAAAGGCATCCTGGCTGCAGATGAGTCTGTGGGTCTGTAAAATATTCAGAACCATTATTCACAACCATATTTGATATTATTTTTAACAGTTGTAATGTTCATATGCATTAAAAATCATAATTTCTGATAATGACAAAGTGCATGTGGAGAGTTCAAAGTATAAATGTTAATATTTTGGATGCACTTGTGAATTTCAGGCAGTATGGCAAAGCGATTGGCCCAGGTGGGAGTGGAGAACACAGAGGAGAACCGCAGACAGTACCGGCAGATTCTCTTCAGCGCAGACGATCGCATCAACAGCTGCATTGGAGGGGTCATCTTCTTCCATGAGACGCTGTACCAGCACTCTGATAATGGTGTCCCCTTCGTCAAAATGATCAAGGACAAGGGGATCCTGGTTGGAATTAAGGTCTGACCGTTTGGGACAAAATCATGTAAACATGGAATAATCAGCCCTTATATGTAGACATGTCACGCTAACATTTTTCTGATTTTATGGAAAAAAAAAAAAAGAATATATTCCATGAATATATTCCTAGATGTGGAAAGTAACTAAATACATTTACTAAGTACTGTACTTAAATATAATTTAAGGTACTTTCATTTTTTTTTACTTTTGGAGACTTTGTCCTTTTTGCTCCACTGCATTTATCCCAAGGCTGCTAGTTACTACTTACTTTGTAGTTTCATATTTTACATTAAACATTACGTACAGTCATAAAATATCCTTAATATCATCTTTTTTTTCTTTCATTCCTTCCTACTTTCCTTCATTATGTCTTTTCTTCAGGCCTTTATTTTTCCGTTCCTGTGTTCTTTCCTTGTTTCTTTTTTCCTTATTAAAATAATCTTTTCTAGTGAAGTAATGGCATATTTCTCCATTTTACTTAAGTAAAGGATGTAGGTACTTTTTCCACCACAGTTTGTCACTTTATCCTTTATTTTTCAGGTTGACAAAGGTGTTGTTCCCCTGGCAGGAACTTGTGGAGAAACCACCACACAAGGTGAGAGAAAAACTATTTTAATTTTCCTTAATTAACAGCTAATATCATCCATAGCAACACACATGACAAGTCATTAACCAGATTATCTTATTAATTAAATTGTAGGACTGGATGGCCTGTCAGAGCGTAGTGCACAGTATAGAAAAGATGGAGCAGTCTTTGCAAAGTGGCGCTGTGTGCTCAAGATCAGTGACACCAATCCATCCAACCTGGCTATCACAGAAAATGCAAATGTTCTGGCACGCTATTCCAGTATCTGCCAGCAGGTCAGGACTCATCATTATACTGTATAATACCAACACTAAACACCAGTGTAATGTGATATATCATTCGTGACTTGTTAATTTTACTTTTTTGGCCATTCAGCATGGCATAGTTCCCATCATAGAGCCGGAGATTTTGCCTGATGGAGATCATGATCTGAAACGCTGCCAGTATGTCACAGAGAAGGTGGGTTTCTTTTTCCTTATAAGTATGTGAGGGTGTGTGACATTGTAATTCCTTTTTTTCATGGCTTGATAAGAAATATCAAGTAAAATCAATGAAAATAAAACAGATTATTGTCTCTTTCATAAAAATAATTTGTGGCTTTGCAGGTCCTTGCTGCAGTATACAAGGCCATGTCAGACCACCATGTGTACCTGGAAGGCACTTTGCTCAAACCCAACATGGTCACCGCTGGACATGCCTGCCCCACCAAGTACAGCCCAGAGGAGGTTGCTATGGCAACTATTACTGCCTTGCGCCACACTGTTCCCCCTGCGGTCACAGGTAAAGTAGAAGAGATTTTACACATGTATGAAGGCTGCACACACAACATGAAAGTCAAAGATATTTACTGTTCCCTCTAGGAGTAGCATTTCTCTCCGGGGGTCAGAATGAAGAGGAGGCCTCTGTCCACCTCAATGCCATCAACAACTGCCCTCTGCCCAAACCTTGGACCCTAACCTTCTCCTTCGGCCGAGCCCTGCAGGCCTCTGCGCTCAGGGCCTGGAGAGGACATAAAGAGAATGAGAAAGCTGCCACTGAGCAGTTTATAAAGAGAGCAGAGGTATGTCCATCCTTATTTTCTGTGGATGAATCATATGATGTGGTCTTCACTTAAAATATAATGAAAGTAATTTATTTTGTTATGTTTTAAGTGAAGCCAGAGGTACCTAGCCTCTGTTCGTTTACTGTTTAATGTTTGTTCATTTGCTTTTTCTCATTTCTGCCCACAGGTGAACAGTCTAGCATGTCTGGGGAAGTATACTGGTGGTGATAATTATGGCGAAACTGGCCAGCGCATCTATGGTTCTTGCTACGCATACTGAATGTGATGCCACATTTCTCCCTGCCAACAAATTAGCATTGTCTTCTGCCAACACCATAATAAGACATATAGAGGAGTTGTAGAGTAGAAATTTAGCTTATCTCAAAATAATTGGTACTCATCATAATTCTGTATGAAAAGTTGACATCATGTTTTCTTGTCTTGACAAACAAGGACAATCAGATTATGGCCTTACTGAATGAAAAATCCCACTGTAGATGTATCTCTTATCATTGTTCCATAGCTAATGTTTTACAGCCCAGAATTTGCTATTTAACAAAACACTACCCTGCCAAGTGCTGTAAGAAAAGTTATACTTTTACATCAAAACAATATTAGCTTTTATCACAGCATAGTTAATTAAAAAAAAAAAAAAACTTCTAAATATCTAATATAAGAAAAACAGTTTCTCAGCTATTTTATAGGAGTCAAGTTGTGCAAAGCTTGTCTGTGTGTATGAGTGTGTGGATTTGTTCATTTAGTTTGATTATAGAAACAGTGACCAGACACAATTAGAAATATTGCACCAGAATTAGCTTCAAGCTAATATGCACCTATAGTCTCTGGGCAGATGGTACAATCAGCACAACAGTACAATACAATGCAATGTAGTATTGTTTGTGTTGTCATTCTGAAAAATATTATCTGTGTAATATTCTTATTAAAGTTGTGAAAATGTACACATTCAAACAATAAACATGTTCATCTGTAGTCAGGTGGTGGACATTTTCTCTCACAGAAATGTTATTAAAAGGTTATGTGATGTCATGGGTTTAATAAGTTTACATTCACTACATGCCAACAGTGTATCAAACATCATTTCATACGAGACTCATCCCAAAGGAACAAAGTTTTGTGTAATTTGTTTTTTTTATGCAATATACTCCTAAATATATCAGAGAAATTATTCTGTAAACAGTTGCTTATTGCAGAAGATTGATAGCACATATCCTTGTGCCACAAATCTTCAAAAACTGCTGAGAAGTTGTGTTTATTTCTCACTGTTCTAAATGATTATGGCTTGTATGCTTGCATTCATTCTCTGGTTTCTCTAGTTATTATTTCAATATCAGGAGATGTGTTAAAGGAATTTCAGAATTTTCATTTTATTTAACAACCTATGTTACCCTGTTTCAAAGTAAATTATTAACTGACTGCTCAGAGAACGTATTTGACATGAGGAGTGATTTTTAATTTATTTTATTTTATTTTATTTTATTAATGTAGTCGGGGCAAGTTTAACTAAAGTAAATTTTCTACATGTGTTACGATGCCGTTATGATCATGAACACGTTATGATTTTACTACGAACGCGGCATAAGACATACTCAATTAGGGGACTACTTTTGGGTGGACGCAGCGAATATTTCAGCCGTACTGGGGCACGTTTCCGGAACTGAATGCTTTAGTACAGACGCGCGTCCCCGACAAAAACAGTAGGCACAATACCGCCTTTAGTTTTGTGTAATTATTAGTAAACCTGCAGATTTAAGGCGAAAGACGTCTTTTCCAATTTTATTTGATTGTTTTCTCCTTTTCCCGCGACTGCTTGGAAGCGTTGCAATTTTTGGCTTCTTTTGCTAATCAAGCACCCGGAATCTCGCTAAAAACAAAACGTTAGCATAAATTAGCTTGTAGCCAGTTAGCCGCTAACGATGGCGAGTGTTGTGCGAGGCCCTGCTGGGAATAACGACTGTCGTATTTATGTCGGAAATCTCCCCCCTGATATTCGCACAAAAGATGTGGAAGATGTGTTCTACAAATACGGAGCGATCAGGGATATCGACCTGAAAAATCGAAGAGGGGGGCCGCCTTTCGCCTTTATTGAATTCGAAGACCCCAGGTAAGGCTCTATGGCTAACCTAGCTAACTAATGCTAATGCAGTTAGGTCAAAGAAAGCCCTCTTGTCGGCTAACGAGCTTGTGGGCTTCTCGCGGGCCTAGGCTATGTCCTGGACTTAGTAGACTTTGTTATCGCAGTTGAAACGTGGTGGGTGTTGTTGCGATTTAGAATTTATTTATAACGTTACTTTTTAGCGTTGGCGTTTTTTTTTTCTTTTTTAATGATAACTCTTTAGCATCTATTTGCACAAAATTGCAAATCCTTGTGACACCGATAGGCAGTCTGCTTCTTTTCTGTGAACTTAGATATTGGCACTCTAGATGGGGTGACTTTTCAGTCAACATGTTTTCTCTGTAGGGATTCTGAAAACAATCTCCATACACTACACATTAGCGACATTTTTATGTAAAATATTAAAGGAGTATACTGGCGATTGTGCATGTTTGAGCTCAATATATACAACCTGCATATATGGTACGTTACGCAGGTATGATCCTTTAAGGCCAAAGTACTAGTTGCATCTACACATGCAAAAGGATTACCAATTGTAATCCAGACAACCTTGCCTAGTAACATGGTTGGCAGTATCCATAAATTTAAAGTGTTTGTAAGGGGTAACATTTCCAGATGCATACTGTATGTAAACTTAGCCTGATATCTCAGTGTATTACTAAAATTATGCTGCTTTATCACCAGGGATGCTGATGATGCTGTCTATGGACGTGATGGCTATGACTATGATGGCTACAGACTGCGTGTGGAGTTTCCTCGGAGTGGCAGCAGGGGCTCCAGAGGAGGTTTTGGTGGGATTGGTGCCCCCAGAGGCAGATATGGACCTCCATCCAGACGCTCTGAGTACAGAGTAATTGTATCAGGTATGCTTACCTAATGCTTATGTCTTTTTCTTCTCCTACAAGACTGTTTTTCCTTGCTATCTGTGAATTGTGATTTTATTTGGTGAACATATCATTTTTGGGAATAGACCCATCCTGTTTAACTTATTAAAATATTTCAGTCATTTGAAGGAAAACTGTTTACCAGCAGTTTTTGTGCATGACTGTTTACAGCTGTCACAAACCTTACATGAAATTGATAATTTGATGATTTGATATCAGTGTGCATTTATTAATGGTGTAGCAAAGTTGGGCTATTTTACCATGTAGCATCTGACTCTTGATTTTCTTGTTTTAGGGCTCCCCCAGAGTGGCAGCTGGCAGGACCTGAAGGACCACATGCGTGAAGCAGGCGATGTGTGTTATGCTGATGTTTTCAGAGATGGGACTGGAGTAGTGGAATTTGTGCGCAAGGAAGACATGACCTATGCTGTTCGCAAGCTGGACAACACCAAATTCCGCTCGCACGAGGTATGTATACTGATTTGACAGTCATGGATAGTGTTTTTTTTTTTTTTTTTTTNTTTTTTTTTTTTTTTTGTTTTGTTTGTTTTTTTTTGCTGTGTCATGGTAAGTATTTCCTGGCCCTGATGTCTATGTATGGTGTGTTAACTTTCACTAATGCAGGGAAAGAATATTGTCTTTTCAATGTCAAGTTCTTTTGTGTCTGCCAGGGAGAGACTGCTTACATTCGTGTGAAATTAGATGGTCCCCGCAGTCCAAGTTATGGAAGATCACGCTCCCGTAGCCGTGGCAGCAGGAGCAGGAGCCGCAGTCGCAGTGCCAGCCGCAGCCGCAGCAATTCCCGTGGCCGTGGCAGAGGATCGCCGCGCTATTCACCTCGTCACAGCCGCTCTCGCTCCCGTTCCTAAGTCTTTATACCACCGATGTTTGGCCCTTTTGATGTATACCCTCCTGTTTTTAACCTTATGAGTTTTTCCAGATGTCAACTATTGATTTTAGTTTTTTGCATTTCATGTCCTGATGTCCTTGTGGGATAATCTTGGTATGTAGATGCATACCTTTAACCCTTCCTACCTTTTCTAGCTTCTTTGTCCATTTTTTTTCCCTCCCCGCCTTTTCTGACTGTCTTCTCAACTTTTCCAATGGTAGAAATTGTGCTGTGTTGAACTTCAAAAAGGTTGAGTAGTAATAAGTTGCTCTCAATGTTTTTGAAAGTATTGAGACAAGTTGGGTTTTTTCCCCCTTTTTTTGTTTTTTTTGTTTTTTTACCCTCTTAATGGGATAGATGGGTGGGCTATTGGGATGGGGAGCCCAATGCTTAACTGTATTTTACCCTTGTGTCTTCCTTTAGACATCTGAAGAGAAGGATTAAAGTGATTTGGAATAAAACCATTGTGGAGCACATTTCATTTGTATGGTCAGGATAGGACATCAAAATGAGGAGGAATCAGGTCAAGAAGCAATGGTACGCTTCATATTCCATAAACTGATGTTTTGATAGGTTTTCATGATGCATGTCATAATTTAACAAAGCCATATGTGCAGTCCTAGATCCGTGTTGTGATAAGTGTAACCATTTAGGTTTTTTTACTGTCAGGTGTAAAATCTGAAACATGATTTGAAAAAGTGCGCCACTATTAATGTCCTCACTTGTAAAATATTTAATGTCAGGTAATATTTATTGCTCTGGCATTTTTCTTTACCAGTATCTGTCATGAGTGTTCAAATGGAAAAATTAGGCCCAGCTCTGACATTTATTCTAACGGTTTACCTCTGATTTTCTTCCTGGTATTTCAAGGTTTTGATTGGAGGAGTGGCTCAGTGGATCCCAATCCTTGGAGCTGGATGAGTGGATCGATTAGGGAAGGGATAGGCAAGGATGGATGCTCGGAACGGGATCAGTTTTCCAGGAATCAAATGAGTTGATTGAGAACTAATTATGGAGTCCCAGAGCAACATTTTTCATTAGCCTGCCTATCTTACATTGATATGGCTTTTATTTACAAGAAAACGAAACTGAGGACCAGGAAGTTGGATCAAAGGATGGAATCGTAGATGCCTGGTATGAAGGAATTAAAATTCGGGAGGGTTGGCTGGGGGTTTCATGTGGGAGTAGTTTGTATCTTTCTTTGCCTAATCTTACTTTTCTCCTAGCATTTTCAATAAAATACTTTAAAAACAAGTACATTTTTAGTTTGTTTATTTCAAACAACCCAAATGTGCATTCATGACTGTAATAACCTCATAGTACTGAAGATATAAGTTTGGTAACCTAGTAAAGAGCTTGTCTTAGGTAATCTTTTGTAGAAACCACATATTTGAAAAGATCATGGAGCTAACGGTTCACAGAACGTCTCCTCGCTTCCAGAGCTGTGAGAATGACTGACGAAAACCCAGTAAAGCCAAGTGATACCTACAGCTAAGCATCTCCTTTCCTTTTTGCCCACAGTCAGTGTTGTGCTGTGAATGATGCATTGTGGGATGAAATAAGACGCCGGCAGACGGGAGCTGCAGAAAAACGCTTAGAAAAGAGCCGACAGCCAATGGCAGGACGCAGCATGCAGCAGAGGGCGGGGCACCGTTAGAGCAGAGCACAGCTTGCATGCATGCTTATTGTCTAAATCTTTAAAAACCAAACGCCTACCGCTTCATCTAAACCTACACCTGAAGCGGTGACATATATATTTTGCTAATAAGTATTTTGAAAAACGACTATAAAAGGGTAAGTGGCAGATTTCCTGCGTTAGCTTGCATGTGCTTGACAATTTCTGATTAGTGTCCCTGATGAGCCCTTTCTAAATGGTTTTAATTCATTTCGGCTGTGGTTGAGCGGCTTTTGATTTGGGTCTCTGATTTATTTATGTTTAACGGATCGTTTATCGTATAAAATTGACGAGAAAAACGCCTTTTACCTGAAAGTGGTTTTGCCAAGTAATTTAACTCCACATGTATCAAGTTTCGCAGACAATCTATGTAACGCTCAAGTCATCGTTTAAAATTAGCAGAGGGTGTTAAGACAAAAAAAAAAAAACAATATAATATCTCATTGTATAGAAAAGAGAAGCGGGTCGCAGCCAGTTTACCGGATGCCCAGTTTTCTGCGTATGTTTGACGCTTGTTACCGTGAGGATAGGGCTGGCCTACACTACCACGTGTGCTGATCATTTGTACTGAATTTCTCCTCAGCGGGCATCATCATGACTGACAGGAAAGCCGTGATAAAAAACGCAGACATGTCTGAGGACATGCAGCAGGACGCGGTGGACTGTGCCACCCAGGCAATGGAGAAATACAACATAGAGAAGGACATTGCAGCTTACATCAAGAAGGTGAGAAGTGACATGCTAGGTTCTGAATAGGATGACACCAGTGGCACATGACGTGCAAATTTAGTTCCTTTTTATTTTATATCTATTTTGGGTGGTGATAAGTCTCTCATAGTGATACCCCAATTTAAACTCCTTCATTTAATGTTTTTTGTATCCTTTGTACCTAATATCAATTCAGAAGAGAAAGTTCATATAATGGATGCAAGCCAGTTGTCTCAAGCCACGTTTCTAGATGTGGAGATGTTGCCAACTCAATAGTCTCCCTCTGATCTTTTTCAGGAGTTTGACAAGAAGTATAACCCTACCTGGCACTGCATTGTTGGGAGGAACTTTGGCAGCTACGTTACCCACGAGACGAAACATTTCATTTACTTCTACTTGGGCCAAGTGGCCATCTTGCTCTTCAAGTCTGGCTGAGCAGTTTCTGTGAGGTGTGGAGTTTTTTCCCTGATCTTACTGAAAATGCACTGGTGGCTGATGTCTCCCATACACTACTAATGACATACCATAAAGATGCAAACTGGCCGTGCGCAATTGCATGGACTATACACTATCTAATATGTATGTTACAGTAAGTTTACTTTTTGATAGTTGCCATTTGAATACAACTGAAGTATTTTTTGTTAATGCTGTTAAAAACTAGGCTGTAAAAGATTTAACTTGGCCCTTGATTGTATAATAAAGGAAAGCTGTAGAATGTAGTGGTGCATCTGCTTTCCTTCGGAAGTGACATTGCCAGACCGTGTTAGTTGAAACAGCTGGTGCGCAGAATAACTCCTTTAATAAACTTCAATGTGATTACAATAGAAGTTTAATAAAAGGGTTAATAGTTGAATGTGTATTTTTTTCACATGACAAGTTCATTCGAGGCCTTCCTAGGCTTCTAGCAGAATTACAGCTCTTGCATTTTCCTACTGAAACCACCACATCACTTCTTGAACTTTGAGCAGTCGTCATGGCCACTTTCAGAAAAGTGAAGATATCACAACACACTGTTTACACACATTTAAGAAAAAGTACAATCCAGTGCAAGCATCTCCAGGGATCTGATGTTCCATGAAATAGTATTTCAGTTCTTAATTCTCACTGTGAAGGATGATGGAGCAAGTAATGCTCGGATACAAAGACCTTAGCCTCTAATATCCAATTATTAACACTGCAGACTCATATTACCAAAATCTCCCAACGTTCCTGCCTTGAGTTCAATCACAAAAGCCTGTGTTTTTTGCATGTTTGGAAGCTAGTAATCCACTGTCTTTGTAACAGTCATCAGACATGCTGCACAAGGAAATGCCTCATTTATTGCTACATAATTTGCATAAATAAAGTTTTGATTTGTATGTTGTACTAATGTAAATAATAGACTGAGCCAGTGTCTGTTTCTTGTCTCAGTAATTGCTATAAACATGTATTTTAGATGTTGATTAGAGAAAACACCTGCCCCTGCCAGCTCTCCTGCAGGAAAGTCTACCAAGGTTCCTGTCTAGTAGATAGTTGTATTGTCTTATGTGGCTTGTGATCTCATCAAGGTACATTAACCCCGAACCTTTATTTTTGCATTGCCAGCAGACTGCTAGACATACAGCAAAGACAAACACAACATCTGGAGTTCAGACTTGCCTCTTAAAGCAATATGCAGCTCCAAGTATGTTTATACTTTATCTAGCACACAGAATTTGAATTTTCAGTTTGTCATGACAATATAACATAAGTTTGGAATAGCAATCCACAGTGTCTGGATGAAATTAGTCATTTGGAATGGCAGATGGGAGGGAATTAGTCAGTGTAGTTGGATGACACCACACATTTCTTGCTGCGCATAAGGACTGAATGTTTATTCAGTTGCTCTTTCCCATGTTCCAGCAGTGGGTGAAATATGTATTTCTCTAGTGTTTACTTGGATTAGCATTGTTTTCGGGGGAAGTCTTCCTAGCTATTGTCAGTGTAAAATGATTTAATATTGTTTTCTTCTGGCATGTATTTTTGCTGTGTATATGTAGGAGCTGTTCCAATGCTATTAAATTTGCACAAAACGTGTGCCTGTCGTTGCTCTCAACTGTAACCGGCTTGAGTATAAATTGCACTTCATTAGAGTTATCCAGTATGTTGCTACAGAACCAAAATCATAAGCTCAATAAAATTAAAAAACAAACTGTCGACTTGTTACATTGTGGCTTTTTATTTTGTCATTGTTCCTATTTAAAGTAAGTATAAACAAAATGTAGTGATGCAATTTTTTAAATTTATTTTTTGGGAAGTTGATAACATCTAATTATTACCCTTTATTACCCACTAACATCAGCTGATTCACGTTTTACAAGACAGTAAAAATGCAAATTAATACAGACCATAAAAATTCCAATTCTGCATCACCAAAAATTCATAAAAAAAAAAACAATACTAGAATTGCATTAAGATACTTTGCACTGCCATTACAATCACTTTATTGTGCCAAGAACAATAAAGTTGCAGAAATTTGTTTTGGTGATAATGGTGCAGATATTCACAATATATTATTGTGTAATGTATACGGATGTACAGGGACAATAGAAACCCACACATGCATAAGTAGGATGCAGTATATAGCCACCAGCATTAAGTCATCATCATATATTGTATAGCTGCAGTGGCTAAAACAATGCATCGTAATCCTGGCTGAATGACTGGGGCTTAATGCTGCATTAATTGATTTTATATATAATGTGGTCACTAGGTGGCAGAAGAACTCCAAAACAGGCTGACTGACAGTGCTGATATGCATATTATACATATGGTGGATGTAAATCCCATATTTGCCAACTCCTGAGACAAAAAGTCTTTAGTTTGATATATGATCAAAATCATCAGTTATATTCAACAATTTTGTTTTGCTGTGGCTTGTTCATGACTCATTCAAAAGTAGTTTTATGCCCATTTATTCTTTACTGTGGTAGAAATCCTTTTGATTCATTGTAGCATCATTCTCCTGTTTTTTTTTTTTTGTTTTTTGATGTTGCACAAGCACAACACAAACCAGTTGTGACCAGCCACATGCTGTAAATGTGTAAATACTGTAAATCAGATTATTTCACAGATTGACATTGCTTCATTTAGAGAGTGAATTCACTGAAATGAGCTGTGCTGTTTGGTTGAAATGAAAACTTGTGGTTCATGGATGCACATTAACCAGGAACATAAAACGGACTTCATTGAATCCACAAACTTGTAGGGTCAAAAGTAATACCGTCTCCTTTGTTGGATATCCAGTTTGTATCTTTAGATAGAATTTACAATTTTTGCAACAGCATATCTGCCTAAGCCATAACATGACCAAAACTTATAATATAATCTATGTCCATATAGTGGCAGTTGTTTATTTTATATAATGTTTTGCACTGTGATGTCTGTTTTGAAGTGGAAATATGTAGAACCAAGCACGCAGAACCAATGCTGCTGAGAAAGCAGACAAAAAGAACAAATGACTAATGAATAATTTCTACAGATTGAGGCCAAACTGAAGTGATGATATAAGGTACTCTGTGGAATTAGTCGGAATACTTTACCCGAAAACCTCTCTGCTGCTCTTATATCTTGTATCAAAACAACTTTTAACCCACTGATGTCCTTCCATTCACCTCATGCCCATTACTAAGTCAGAAATATTCAATAAGCGAAATAAAAAAGGAGTCAGGCTTTATATTTTGTTGTATTTGTTCATTAAAAGTGAACAGATGGTCCAAAACAAAACAGTTTATAGTAATAACGTTTAATTATTATCCTTTGTTTTGTTTTTGTTTTTTTTTATTGTCAAATCTATACCACTCACAGAGGAGATGAAGAGAAGCAGATGAGTGAGAAGATATTTTAGCTTTTAGAGAATTTAGATTAGAGGTTACAGGGAATAGAGATAAAGAAGGTGGAGGATTTTAAGTACTTAGGGTCCACAGTCCAGAGCAATGGAGAGTGTGGAAAAGAGGTGAAGAAACGTGTGCAAGCAGGTTGGAATGGGTGGAGAAAAGTGTCAGGTGTGATGTGTGACAAAAGAGTCTCGGCAAGAATGAAAGGAAAGGTGTACAAAACGGTGGTGAGACCAGCGATGTTGTATGGCTTAGAGACAGTGGCACTGAGGAAAAGACAGGAGGCAGAGCTAGAGGTAGCAGAGACTAAAATGCTGAGGTTCTCTTTGGGAGTGACGAGGATGGATAGGATCAGGAACGAGTACATCAGAGGGACAGCGCATGTTAGATGTTTTGGAGATAAAGTCAGAGAGGCCAGACTGAGATGGTTTGGACATGTACAGAGGAGGGATAGTGAACATATCGGTAGAAGGATGCTGAGGTTGGAACTGCCAGGCAGGAGGCCTAGAGGAAGACCAAAGAGGAGATTTATGGATGTAGTGAAAGAGGACATGAAGTTAGTTGGTGTGAGAGAAGAGGAGGCAGAGGATAGGGTTAGATGGAGGCAGATGATTCGCTGTGGTGACCCCTGAAGGGAAAGCCGAAAGGAAAAGAAGAAGAAGAAGAAGAGAATTTAGATTAGACTTAGATGTAGTCTGTGCAAAAGCAACATCAATTCAACTAGTTTGCACATAATGAGGTAATGCATCAAAGTTTATTGATTTATACAGCACATTTATATAACACATTTTTTTCATAAGTCACTGAAGTTATTCACCTTTTGGATCTCAGTAAGGCTTTGAAAGGATGGTAATGTGCAGGACAGATCAGTAATTATCTCTCTCTTACAAGATTGAATGTAAAAAAAAAAAAAAAATACATGAAAAAATGAATATCACAGGAAAGTACTTTCAGTCAGATGAAATTTGATTGTAAATTTAATAGCATTAGATCAGTTTTACTTTAATCTTTAAGAAATAATGGTTAATATACATATTTTTCTAAGTTTGTTAACCAAATGGTTCCTTACTTATACCAGGTAGAATCATGTTACATGTAACCCTAGAAGTCCTACAAATTAATCATATAAGCTAATAACATTATGAAATGAAAAATTGATTTACAAGGGTTGATTGATAAGTTCTGAGCCTGACAGACATCTTTTTTTCGACATAATATAATTCCTTAGGTGTTTTTGCACATCAACTTATTTGAGCTTACAACTTAGTATTTCCAGAGGTACCAAAGAATCTGTTGTACAAGATGGACAAACTACACAAACTAGCAGTGATTATATTCTAGTTGACTGCTGTCACGGTTGTTGTTGTTGTTGTTTTAAAGGAGATCAGCACCCACCATATTCACCTGAATGTTTATTCATTCATAGTTTCAACAAAAATGTGTCTCAGGCTCTACTTTTTCCTCCAAAGCTTTAACCTGATTCCTTCATTGCATGTGGCTGCATTCAGTCATCTTCCTACATTATTGACTGACATTATTAATTGACTGATTGAGAAACAATTCTCTGGTAGAAATCAAAACTATATTCTTATGACGTTACCCTGAGGCAGTTTAAATTATTAATTTTAACACTGGATAATCAGACAATCAAACTTCAGTTTGTGTGCCTTAAATTTGTGCTAAGTTTCACCTGACATATGGATGGTGGCTCAGTAACTAACTGGGGGAAATTATTTTTTTAAAAATACCGTCATCTTCATTATAGCTTTCATATACTGTTATTGACATTATTTATGCATCTGACATGTGAGCAGGTTCTTCAATTGAAGGCAGAGATTTAACTCATTGTTTACAGAGTAACACATGTATTAAGCATCTGAAAGCAGAGCAGTTTTATATAGTTTTATATTACAGTAACATAATAAAGAGTATTTTTGAAAAGTTTCTATATTACAGCAAACAGATTGTTATTGCGTCTTGAGCTGGAAATGTTTTGCTCCTGCTGTGTCATTGTCATGCTGTGTCATATGTCATTGATGTGGTGAATATGCTGTTCAGATGCCTCTCAGACCATAATGACCAGTGGCCATTACAAGGAGGCAAAGGACTCAAACATCAGTAATAAACACATCAAAAAATGTGCCACATTAATATGTTAATAGCAGCAACTGGACAAGAAAAAGAAAAAATGAGTGGAATCACTTGTGTTGTTGTGTCGGTTGAAGTAGATAGTAGAAAATGTATTCCTTCACACTTACAGATGCTGTTTAAATGTTACTGGTTGAAGGCACCAGAAGCAATAAATAACTTTTGAGGACATGTTTTGATATAAAATGAACATTGGAAATAAAACAGTCTCACTGCATGCTGGGATTGTATTAGAACAAACAGATACTTGTGCCTGTGTGTCCTGTTTAACGTTGACTAATGCAGTGCCCGTTGAAAATGTACGTGTTTGGACCAGGCCGGACTTTGTGGCGTGTGCTGCAGCCTGCCATTAGCGCCCGTGGAGCAGAGCATATATGCTGCCGCACCCAGAGCATATCCTGCCATTGTGCCCAGAGCATTTTTGGACCAGACTGACTTTGTGGTGTGCATTGCAGCCTGCCATCAGTGCCTGTGGAGTGGACTGTCATGTGGACTACTTTTTACTGGCACAGCTCAATTTGAGAACCACTCATCCAAACAACTTCACATGTGATGCTGCATGTCTTTGGGCAACAAACCTGAGCAACAAACCTGCTGAATATCAGATTCATACATGATGGGTTCTAGAGATGTTGGTGCCACAGACCGAGATTTCTGCCTTCATAGTTCAGATTATAGTTAAGATGTATCCATGAAGCATGTATTCCAGGATGTGGTGTGTTTGTTCAAAACATACCAAAGGCAAATTTGCAATATTTTAAAAAGTGGTGCCTGTTAAGTGAAGTGAAAGCCCCTGACTACAAAAACTGAATGAGGGAATTCATCTGTAGATAATTAAGGTTTTTAATAATAATAATGGACAAAGACCGTTAGTATTGAATGACCAACGCACATACAATTCTATGTAAAATATGCAGTCAGTTACTCCACTAAACTAAACTTTTTACATACCAAGGTCCGCAGCAGAGAGAGAGATCCTGCAAAGTGAGTTATCTCTCTTTCCATCATGTTTGTGTTACAGGCACTTCTTTTCATTCAGTTCATTTCATTACAATATGTAAGTGTGCGCATTCGCTACTATAGCGCTAACAGGAAAGCAAAAAACAAAGAAATATGCTATAAACAAGAAATGTCTTTTGTAAAGCTGGATAGCCTAAGTCTGATGATATTAGACAGTCTGAATCTGCATTGAGGAAAAAGTGCAGTGCCCATTCGTACCCGAAGGCCGACTCCCGCAGAGCGGACTGCCGTTGTGCCTAGAGCGTATCCTGCTGCTGCGTATTCTTCCGCGCACGGACTATATTTTACCGGCACAAATTCAAGAACCGCTCAACCAAACAACTTTGCATGCGACACTGCACATACTCGGATTCCAATACCTGCCAAATTTCAACTTCATACAGCACCGGGTTCCCCAGATATGCGTGCCATAGACAGAATTACTGGGATTATAGATAGATATCCGCTAAAGGCCACAAAGCTAATGGTACAAAGTGCAACTGCTGCCCATCTGCAAAAACACAGACACATGCACACAACTTATAGACACACTAACAGTTGTTACTTCACATTTATTGCAAAAGTTTGGATGGAAGGGTAGGGGCAATGGTTTAGAAGGTGTTTGTGCCAGGAACACAGTGCCACATCATCCATCTATGGTTTTAAGTTTGTGAATGTTAAGGTGTGAATGGCCTGGTCCAGTCACTGGGGTACAGCGGTGCTGGATCATCCTTAGAAAAACGCGCCACATGGCCATAGTGTCGCAACTGGCGCTCCCTCACAATGCTGGTAATCGGTCTCATCTGGGCCTCCCGGAGCAACCACTTGCTCGAAACAAAGTCAAACTAGTGGTACCCAAGAATTCTTCAGAGAGACCGAATACTGAAGACATCCAGTCATCATCTCAAGTCACTGGTTAGTGTCCAGGTCTCACAACCATGAAGTAAGTCTGGGAGCACTAGGACTCTAAAGACTTGGACCTTCGTCTTCTTGCAGAGATATCAGCAGCTCCATACACTCCTATCCAGCAACCCCATGACCCCACAGGTCCGCCCCAGACATCTCTCAACCTCATAGGACAAGCTCCCAGAGACATGAATGTCACTGCCGAGGTAGGTGAATCTCTCAACAAGTTCAACATTTTCCCTGCATACAGATACACTGCTGACAGCTGAGTCCAAGAAGTCATTGAAAGCCTGGATCGCAATCTTGATCTAGAACACCTGCAAACCCCGGAACTCTGACTCCTCACTCAGCTTCTCAAGAGCTCCTACCAGAACATCCATTGACTCCGCAAAGATCACAGCATCATCAGCAAAGTCAAGGTCAGTANCCTACCAGAACATCCATTGACTCCGCAAAGATCACAGCATCATCAGCAAAGTCAAGGTCAGTAAACCTTTCCCCACTGACAAATGTACCCAAGTCGCTGGATGCCACGATTCTTCCCAACACCCAGTCCATGGGAGGAAGTCAGAGTCTGCCCCCACTCTGCACGGCACCACGGTACCAGAGAACAGGCCAGCCATGACATTCAGCAACTTACTGGGGATCCCACGTAATCTCAGGACATCCCAGAGAGCATCCCGATCAACTGAGTTGAACGCTTTGCGGAAATCGACATAGGCTGTCAAAAAGCCTTGCCAAAATTCACACTTGTACTCAGTGAGCACCCAGAGAGCTAGGATACAGTCAATGGTTGACTTCTTTGGAGTAAAACCAGACTGCTCAGGATGCTGAGTAGTAAGCAGACAGCCCTGGATCCTGTTCAGCATGACCTTTGCAAGGACCTTGCCCAGCACAGAGAGCAGCGTAATACCCCTGTAATTGCTGCAATCATGCCGATCACCCTTCTCCTTCCAGAGAGGAACAACAAGCTCTTTCTTCCAGTCAGCTGGGATGATGCCTGTCTCACAGATGGAAGAAAAGATTGCATGCAATGCCAGTAGGACTCCCATCGCTATAAATAACACTATTGGGATAAACAAGAAAAAAGTTTTTAAAAATTCATGCACCTTATAAATTATACTTTAAGATTCTGTATCAAATTAGGTTAGAATATTCTGGCTGGCCAATCACAACTGTAAGTTAATTTTTTTTAGGTCTTGAGGTCAATTGTATGCAATTCAATATTTTTACTATGAGTGTAAAACCTTCCCCTCCTTCTCCTTCGTCCTCTCTTGCTTGTCATTCTTCTTCATTGTATTTATAAGATAAAGCACTTTCTTTTTCCCACTAGCAATATTTTGAAAGAATTAATTAAATTTACTTATAAGTCTATTGAAACCTGATTGATGGGGCATCATATAAGGATTCAGATGAGATGTTATATATTACCTAACTTGATAAACATCTGTGATAATACAGCATTTACATCTATAAGTAGTTTATGTGTCTTATTTCTGTGGGGGAAAAAAGCTTATGTCAGAAGCTCACGTTTGTCTTTATTGTCAGTTCTGTTTAACTTTATTCCAGGGAACAAAAGCCTTGAATATCAGATATTCTGGCAAACCACAGCACATCAGACAATGTGCTGTGGTTTGCCTTTAAGTATTTCTTGGCAATTTAGGTTTGTTTATTTATGAGATGATTAGAAGAAGAAGAAGAAGAAGAAGAAGAAGAAGAAGAAGAAGAAACATTATGGAAGATTAAATAAATGNAGAAGAAGAAGAAGAAGAAGAAGAAGAAGAAGAAGAAGAAGAAACATTATGGAAGATTAAATAAATGTTAAATAATGTACTGTGTGGCATAGACATACTTAATCTACACTGGCATTTGTATTGTAACTATTGAAAATTAACCTGTAGTATCTTTGTGGAAGTGATTATGTTTTCCTAACTTCCAACCATGATGTTCAGTTTAACAGTTCACCTTTGATGAAGTTTTAGATAAATTGTCTTGTCTTGTACTTATAGCTTCTTTCCTTCTAGTTTAAGAGTGCATAAGCGTTATTTTACTGCATCCTATTAATCATGTCTAATGGTGTTATATTGAAGATTTAATAAAAAAACATATATAAATATGTATACACAGAAGTAATTACATTTTTTCCTCTTCATGTTCTTAAAGCATGTTTCACTCTGTAGATGGAGGATTTGAGAGTTTGGCTGCAGACAGTTTGTGTTTGTCCTTGCATAGGGCACCCAGAGGTAATTTGGTTCATAAATGATCATTCCTGGTCTGCTTTGCTGCACCTAAGAGCAGTTTGTTCTAATGGTTTCCTCTGAATGGATTGCAGCCATGAAGCTTTGCATTGCAACGCAGGAAATTGCTGAAGCAGTCACCCCGTGAGTTTCACTCAGGTACAGTATCGCTCGTTTTCCATCAGGCTCATTAATTGACACATTTTGAAAATCTGAAAGGTCGACTTCAGTGTAGGGGTGTTTTATTGTGATTTGGAGATTAAGAAAATTAATATAATAATAATAATAATAATAATAATAACTTCTGAAAGGTAGTTGCGGCACTTTTGTTGCACTTCAGGCATTTAAAGTGACTGAAAAGCAGATGTATTTCTTGAACAACAAAGTAAGCATAAAAATCAACATACTTAAGGAAAGGCAACACTCGCCTTTAAAGTCATTCTGAATCTTAGCAAACATCCTGCATGACTGAAGAGCAGGTTAAAGGTTGAAACACCTGCCTTTCATGGCCCGCTATATTTTTATGACCTTGTCTGCACAGGCACTACTCCAAATGCATGCATTCACAAAAATTTTCAGATAATAAAACTGAACTCCTTGATTGATTACCATACTTTGACTGGTGTTAGGTGGCTGAGCTGGTCTGATTATCACCAAGATTATTTGGTTTCTGTTAACC
This sequence comes from Lucifuga dentata, assembly GCA_014773175.1. Taxonomy (NCBI): domain Eukaryota; kingdom Metazoa; phylum Chordata; class Actinopteri; order Ophidiiformes; family Bythitidae; genus Lucifuga; species Lucifuga dentata. The sequence goes on from VXCM01008209.1 coordinate 24,182, forward strand.
TAAAATCACCGGTCCTCTCTCTCTTACTCCTACAAGCCATCTTATCTGAGCCAAACCCTTTATGGACCATCACCTCGTAATCCTGCACCTTTACTGCCCTCCCTGTGTGCTGCTGTCAAGGATAAGGTAATTAGCTTATCATAAAGACATGATTTATAAAACTTGTATGCAATAAGGGCATCACAGTGATTCAGACCTTCTTTGATATCTTCCAAACAGATGGCTTAGGTCTTCAAAACACTTCTCACCAGCCTCATATGCGACAAATTATTTTGATTCATGTTTTGCTTGCCTTGACATTCATCCATCATCCTGTCACCAACAACTCAAAAACTAAGCCTACATTATTTACCCATCCTGATCATTTACCTGAAAGAAGCAGTGCAGAGAGAGAGAGAGAGAGAGAGAGAGAGAGAGAGAGAGAGAGAGAGAGAGAGAGAGAACTTGTCTCTGTGCTTTCTTGCCTTATCTGAGTACTGAAGGCATGTGATGTTGGGCAATAGGACCATAAAGCAGAGGAACTCTTTATGAGAGCGACTGTGAAACTCCGACTTCACTCACTGACTCTGTGGCTGCAGAAGAGCTTCTACAAAAACCTTTCACTTTACATTTTGTCCTCATATTCATTCTGCAACTGGAAAAGAATAATTCAGTGCAGTGTTTGCTTGTTTTGATTATTTCAGCCTCTTGAAGGCATAATGAGGGAGTGCTGTCAAAAAATGTTTGATTCAATAAATCTTTTGATTACTCAAAAGATTGGAAAAATGTAAACTCATCTTACTTTATGGACAGATGTTCCCACTTATTTTAATCCTGACATGACAAGGAGTCAGCATTGAATTACATAGTTTGTAACCATTAACTTCATGCATCACTTCTCCTCATTAAATGATTTTCCTTTAATATTCTGCTCTTCTGCAAATACCTCAGCACTCAGTATACTGATGGAGATTTCATTAGAAATTGTGAGATTGATACTGGAGTAATCAATGCTTCACCTTATGTTGAATAATAATAATTTTAAGCTTTAATCATTTCTATGCCATTTGCTCTTCAGTACTGTATTTTTGCACCACTGAAGAGGGTGAAGCTCACACCACATTTCCTCTGTCTATTTTTCCAAACATTGCATTTATGAAGAAACTAATTTAAGTCGTCACTACTTAATTAATGTCATTTTGTATCATCTGATGTTTTAATATACAGACTAATCTCTGAAATTACAATAATCATTTCACATTTAATCAGTTACATATGATACAAATTCAGCTCAACATTTTATATATGTTTCACAGCTATGGTCAAGCTATGGGTCCAAACAGAGGTCAGGTAGTGGTAATTCTTGCTCACAACCAATTAGTGCAGGTGTGTTGTCAGAAAGGTAACTGATGGGGTTTAGATTGCCCTCAAAGAATTTTAAAGCTGTTATAAAAATGTGTTACATGACTTTTATTTGAGTGCTGTTGGGCCTCGCTGGCCCTGAATCTCTTCAAGGTCTGTTTGAGGACCCAGCAAAAGCAAAGGGTGCGTGTGTGTGTGTGTGTGTGCATGTAAACTACAATGGGGGGGGGTNCGGGGGTGGGGAAGTCACACAGGTAGAAGACTGATACAGGCGGTGTGACTGTGCAGTCACCATGTCTCAATCTACAAACCAGCCCTGCATGACTAGTCTTGGGCATCAGCTAATGGCCCCCAATTACAGTTTCTCTGTCCTCCAGAAAGCAGCCAGCATGGCGTGACTCCCTCAAATGACTCTTCCTCAAAGCTGCATAGCAACGACAAAGATGTTTAGGAACAGAATACTCAATTTCATGTAGATTTTCTGTTAGATTTGTAGAGTCAAAATGTGGTTGAAGCACTGTTCTTTGCTTTGTCTTTCCTGACCATGTTTATGCTTCTGCATTTAAATATGGATGAAGCAAGACTAAAATGACAACAAGTTGATTGTGAGGGTGGGAAAAGTGCAGGGAGACGGGCCAAGGTGGAAAGGTCAAACTGATGCTTCACCATGAAGCAGAGAGGGACATGTTTTCCGACAGGATGCCTCCTGTGGTCGGGGTTAATGTGGTGTTGGAGGGGCAGAGATGTGTGGATGAATTAATTTTAGGGATGAGCAGACGAGCGTGGAGACAGAGGGCCAGAGTCCACTGCGTGGGTGTGTGTGTNGCTTTGGCAAATGGGTTTGCAAAGAGCAGTTCTTAGCAGATGTTTTGGTAACATCATGATCCTCATCCTGATGAATGTGAACTGTGACCACATGAGCATCACTGTGTCAAATGTCTCACAAAGACACTGAGTAATATACAGCCTACAGATAACAATAATAAAAACAAAATTTCATTTATGAAGTGCATATCTCTAAACTCTAGATGCTGGTGGGGGATGACACACAAAGCTATTCAGAGGTAGTAACTAAGTACATTTACTCAAGTACTATACTTTGGAGTATTGTAATCCAGGACAGATATCTGGAAACTGTAATTACTATTTACTTTGCAGATTAAGGTTTTATTTCAAGTTTTATTAAAAAGAAGAAGAAGTATAGTGGAGCATGTAGCACATCAAATGACTTAAAAATCAGAAATCAGAAATCCCCATAAAAAATAATCCTCTTGGGTGAAAAACCTTGTATCTCCATTTGGAAAAAAAAAAAAAAAATTTTTTAGCTCCAATTTTCTAATTTTTGGGGATTTTTTTTCACTCTAGAATTAAAGTCCATTATACCATTATTGATGCTTTAACATGCACCAGATACATGTTAATGCATCAATAATTCAACACTCTGATAGGGAACATTGTGTACATTCCCTACTAATAATTATTTAGTTTTACTTAAGTAGCATTTTAAAGTTAGGACTTTTACATGTAATGTAGTTTTCATTATGGTATTAGTATTTTTTGTGGATTTGAGAATATGTCTATACCTGTGTGTTCTCAATTAAGGTCTTTATGTCTCAATTTGCTGAAAAGTTATGTGATTATACCAGCTGAGATTGTTCAGTGATAACCTGCATTTTTTTTAAATCCCAGAAATAATTCCCACCATGAGGCTTACGTTACATTACACCATGAGCCTTACGTTACATTACACCATGAGCCTTACGTGTCTCATATGAAGCTGATTAAGTGTGTTCTGCAGACTAATTCTCAAACCCTGCGTGCCAGTAATTGTTTTGTATTGGTCGGGTGAATAAACTATGTGATATGATGTTTGAGTCAGTGTGTGATTGGTGTGGTGTGTGTGTGTGTGTGTGTGTGTGTGTTNGGGGGGAGGCTTAGGGTGCAAATAATTGTGAATGTTTTGTATTTGGTGCACTGCTTATGATGTGTGTGTTGTTTGTGATGTTGTCTTTAAGTTGCCGCAAGCATAGAAAGAAATTCTGAAAAGACAAAAAAATCTATCTATCTATCTATCTATCTATCTATCTATCTATCTATCTATCTATCTATCTATCTAACTAATTTACCAACTTGCATTAGAAATTACTCAGCCAAGTATTAGTATTAGTATTAGTACTGAGTATTCATATCAGGTTTTAAAACTACTGTATAAGCTGATTATGGATAGATGAATTTATTTGCTAATGTCAATTTGAAATTACAGCTCTGCTATGAAACATTCAAATTTAAAAGGTGCATTTCCATTGTGGTCCAAAAGAAAGGGAAAGAGATGGACATGGCCAGACAGGCATATATCATCATATAATCTTAACTAAACCAAGTCAATTAATTCTCCTATAAACACTAATGTGAGAAATCATCATACATTAACAAATAGAAAACTCTTGTTTAAACCATACACATTTAATCAATAAACAATACCATTAATTAAAATTACTCTGAGTGAAAATGCAGCTTTTTTTTATAGGTTTATGGGAAGAGAGAATCATGTCCGGTGACTGTAGCTGCTTTAAGCAATCACAGCAACAAGACAGACGCCATGGCTGACTGAGTGTGAAACTTTTCTCTTTACTCATGAAATAATAAATAACTTGGGTTCCACATTAAGTGGTACAGAGCCAGAGTTTAAACTGTACAAGAGCTGACTTAAATAAGCAGTTTGGATCCAGAGGAACTCCTGTGAGAGTTCACTATCAAAGTTCATGTTTACAGTTTTCAGCTTCTTCTCATGGAAACAGTGATTTGCAGTTAGTTTCCTTTAAATATATCAAATTTATTTGAAAACAAATAGTTTCACTTATATCTCCCATGTCAGACTTCCAGACAGGATGAGACATGTTAGCACTGCTGACAATGATCCCATTTAGCTCCCACAGCAAAGCCACACCAACATCGATTGGTGTAGGGAAAAGGAAATGTGCTAATTCCCCGCACACTCGGTTATACATTAACTGTTAACCAAAAAAGAAATAAAAAGAGCTTATAGACTCAGATAGATAACCTGCTACTGCATCTGTCACAGCAGGAAAATAAATTGCTGACAGAAAAAAATAATCTTGACACTAAAGGTCATTGTAGCTACTGTCACATTTACCTGTTACTGGCAGGTTTATGGCCAAAATAAAGATCTTATAATGCTTGCTGGATGAGTGTAGTAGAACAGAGATTTCACTCATAAATTTAAGTGCTTTTAAAATACATTTTTGGAGATGAAGAAATATATTTAAAATGTTGTGTTTGTTCACATTTAACTGAATATCTTAACCATAATCCACAAATAAATGTAATAGTTCACATGCCAACAATTTAATAATACACATTTCATGTTTTTGAAATGGGAATAGCATGTTGATAACACAGTTGTGTCAAGGATTATCAATGTATTATTAGCATGACAAAATAAAATAAAAATGTATTTCTTCGAGTAAAAGCAGCCAAATGAAAGGGGAAACCTCTGTGTTTGTGTGTGTGTGTGTGTGTGTGTGTGTGTGAGAGGGAGAGAGAGAGAGAGAGAGAGAGACTTGTGTGTGTCTACGTTTGTGTAGCGTGATACTGTGTGTGTTTGTGTTTGTTCTGCAGGGTTTCAGTCAGAACATTCCAGCTCTTTGCCGCTAACAGCAGGTGTGCGTGTCTCTGCATTAATCAGCTCCTGTGAACTCACTTTAATCACATACGAGCTGAGCAGGTAATTACTTCTGAATCTGTAATTGCTCAGAAAAGGACAAAGAAAAACATGAAGTCAGGAGGGAGATCAAAAATCACATGTAATGTTGACTCGTGGGTACACCGCACCCTGCACACCCTGCACACCTTGTATACCTGTACACCCTGTACCCTGTCCTCCTGTGTCAGTCTGAGCATCACACTCACAGCAACACTCTGATCACTCTCTCATCAGTGATCAGTGACATTGACTTTTTAAGATGTTTTGAATTAGATTTTATTATTATTGATTATGGCACACAATGTTTGTCACTGCAAGTTACCTCTTAACCTCAAATACAGCTACAATCTTGTACCTTTTCTGCAAATTCAAAGTGACAATCAGCGATCCAAATGAAAACAAAAGGGTCACCCCAGTTCCTAAAATCAAAACACAGGGTTGGAATCAATCTTGTCTTTTAAGACACAGAATAACATATAATCTAATCTAACTTATTAATGTTTTCTGACCCTGACACAGGACAACAGGCCTATATTGTTTAATTATGATCATTTGACAAACACATTTGACAAAAACTCTTCAAAAAGTAGGGACTGCAACTAAAAGTAAAATTTATATATTGAAAGATAAACATCTGATCCAATTAATGGTGGAAATTACCTGTAGGTACAATTATCAGCTGTTAAATCTTGACAAAGAATGAAAATGATGCTAAGAACATAATTTTTTCTTTTTCAGATGAAACATATATAAGAATATAGATGGTAATATAGCTCATTGTGTTCAATCTGTTGTTACTTTATTTTATTGCATACATCTCCAGATTGCAAAGGTCGTTTTTCCCCTCAGAAAGCATTGCAATGAATCCACAAATTATATGGATGTTAACCAGGACAAAGTAAATACCTGATACCTGCATTCCTATCACATTTCCAAATGCATGCTGAATAAAGGGACTTGTTATCACGACATAATTGTCACTAACTCTTCCTTGTAGGTGTGTTTGATTGTCTGCTGAGGACAGAAGCTCACAGCTCAGCTCTGATTTGCTCTCCTTTCATCAACACATTGTAGATGGACACACCCTGTATAGACTTGGCACAGTTTGTCTAATCAAAATGTCAGGGTCAGAGAAGTGTGTGTGTGCGTGGTGGTGGTGGTGGGGGGNGGGGGGGGGGGGCTCAAGTTTTAAGTCATGAAAAGTGGTGAAAAGAAAATTAAAAGAAACCAAGAATCACAGCTTTGCATGAATAACAGGAAACCTTGTATTAAGCTGCATGGTGTAGTTGCTGTTCATACTTCACACACTAGGTGTCAGCAGTGAGTTCAACAAGAGCATCAGAGGATAAACTTCAGTATTGTCAACCTCACAGTACAAGTACAGTCTCTACCCTCAGACAAAAGGAGGCCTGTGTTTGTGTGCTTACCTAACAGAATTATGCATAATGAATGACGGGAATGGAACCAGCAGCTGAAGTGTTATGGAGCTCATGAGCTGCTGTCAGACTCATGCAAATCTCTCCAGAGTTCACCAGTTTAACAGTCAGTAATATATAACCAGTGCAGGCAGATGGAACATCTTCATACTCTGAACACTGAAACACTGTGAGTACAGTTGTGTTTTTGGGAAAGGCTGCAGACCTGCTTGTGTACGTTCAGTTTTCAGTGAAAACATCCAAAGCACACACTTTGAGTGGGAGTTGTTTCCTTCAATTGTGTGAAATCAGCTAAATAAGCTTCTATGTCTTCTGAAGTTTCCATGGTAAACAGCAGACTGGAGCTAATTGTAGACATTTATCTAATGTGTCTATTCACTAAGATTGGTTACAGCACTGCTTGTTTAACCTAAAATACTGTGTGGCTGTCCTGTTGTTTGACTGCACACTTATCTTGAAGATTTTTTTTTCATTTCTTTCATGCCTCAGTGTGCTTTTTGCATCATTTATTTTCACCAAGTCAGTGTGTTCAACTGTGACGCTGCTGTTAACCGAGCTGATACCGATTAGTGAGCAGCAACAAAACTGTTTCTAAAACAGGCTTTAAAGCTCTGGATTGAAAGTCATTTTTGTAGTTTTACTTTTCATTGAATTTGGATTTTATTTGCCACCTAAAAAAAATTTAACAGCAAATGAGACCTAAAAATATGTCATTTGATCATTTTGATGCCTCATTTCTAGGGACGAGCCTAGTACTCGGATGAAATGAGTGTCCTTTACAGATAATGTATTTTTTACAAGTACGAGTAACGTCAGAGTAAAATGTGTCACTATCTATACTCGTTAAAGCAAAAAATCTGATTGGATACACACATGGTTCCATGACCGGCCAGGCAGACAGCTCATCTCCACACAGAGCACAGCAGCAGGTGTGTGTGTGTGGAACACGACTCACAGCCACTCTGTCCACACTAGCATAGTAGCATCTATTAGCTATAGTTTAGCATAGTAGCATCTATTAGCTATTGTTGCTATACTCAGATTCAGCTGAACATTATTCTCAGTCCACAGCTAAAAAACACACATTCATTTACTGTAGACATTCACACGTAAGATACTGATACAAATGGACATTTCTACTAGCTTCTACTAGCTTCTAGGCTAACTTGCCAGTTACTGTATATACTTGAGTATAAGCTGAGTTTTTATTACCAAATTTCACAAAGCAAATCAGGGGTCGGCTTATACACGAGAAATTTCCAGGTGGAAATACTACCCATTACCACTACCCATGGAAAATAGTTTAAATCAGACCTTAGAACGAGATATTTCCTGACTAAACATCTTATCAGCACATTTTGTGGTAGCCAGTAAGCTCTGCTGTGATTGGTCAGTTACGGTAATCAGCTGCTGAAATAAATATCATGTTTACCATGGGAAAAATCTGCTGACACCCCTTAAGGAGCTAGTCAAACACAACACAGTGAAGTTTGTTTGAAGCTTGTACCTTGAAGCATGTGGAAGTAATTAGGTTTCAAAAAGTGGAAAATTTGAAGAATTTGAAAACCACTGAAATTTCCCTTTAATTGTCTCAGAAAGTATGAAGATTAGAAAAAATCGGAATCCGTTGTAAATAGTTGAAGGTCTGATGAATGTTTTGAAAGTGGAGTGACTGTTTTAAGTGAAAGTGTGAAGGAGTGAGAAGAGCTGGAAGATTGCTATTCAATCACTCCAATGAATCATGAAAACTGTTAAAGATAGTTGGGAAAATTCAGAATGGTTGAAAATGTGGTGAGGTAGAAATGGGTGTAATCTAAATGGTCTGATGCATGGAGATCCAAGGAATCCAGAAAAAAAAAAAAAAAAAAAAAAAAAAAACAATTTTGAATGTACGATTACAATTCCAAAGTTAGAGGCCTAAATGTTTGGTTTGGTTGTTGCATGTTGTTGGGTTTCTGAAACACTCCAACAGAAAGTCTGTCTCCTCATCAATTCTGTTTGCAACAAGTGAAACAGGACACAATCAAGTGAAACAGGACACCAAGCAAAAAGGGAGGGGCTATGAGCAGGTGTCAGAGAATACTCTAGAAGCAGATTGCCTTTAGCAATCACAGGCAATAAAAATAAAAAATTGGAAGAAGAATGACATGAAAATTAAAGTTACAAAATTACTTTAGATTCTAGAATATGTTTCTGTAAATTTGAGAAAACGTGATAAAGATGATTAAAGACTTAAACATGAGGATGGCAAAAGTTTGGCTTTGATATTGAAGCAGTGCCATAGATTTAAAATGTGAATCCTTCATCCTGAATGTAATGACATGCCTGCAGTTATTATATTTACATGGATTTAATATTACAGATGCAATCACAAAGGAAAATGCAAAATCCACAGAGGAAATTTGCATACTTATCTACCATTCTCTTTTCTGTTGTTACACCAGTCTTTTTTTTTTTTTTTTTTTTTGTCTCCTATTAGTTAAAATTGTAACAGGATGTTTTGTGGTATGTTTTCAAACCTATTGTTTTATTATATTTTAACATGTTGCTGTAAATATGCATATTATATTGTGTCTGTAGTGACTCTATAGTGACTTAGTGTTATTACCTGAGTTACCTGATGCCACAGAGAAAGGCCCTCTGAGCCCCCACTCCCCCATCCCCACCCGATATACTCTGACAAAGTGGCTGTTGCTTCGATCTCTGAGTCAATATTGACCAGCAGAGCAGCAGCAGCAGCTTTCTGCAGCTAGAGAGATCAGCCAGCAGTTTACTGACACCACGCACACACACACACACACACACACACACACAACAATATTTAAAAACACACTGTCAGCATGATGTGGTTATCACCTTTTTTTCCCTAGTTGTAAGGAAGGCCTGGCTACATGAATACACATTTTCATCTAGTATTGACTAATGGAACACATGTTTAACTTTTTGGTCTAAGCAGTTTGTATTGTATTCTAAGAAAAGTAAACCTTTTCCTTTTCACATCCTACAGAAGCTGATGAAAGGTCCATAAAATATTTTGAAGGGACTTGATCTTGCACTATGAAATGCAAGTTGCTGACTTGGGACTGAACTTGGACTTGCCTTTAAGACTTAAAGGGGGATTCTGCTGATTTATTGGTCATGTGGAGCACTATTCAGCATGTGAAACCAACTGTAGAAAGGCTTTTATGGAATTAGTGCAAAGTCAGGGAGACATATCCTCATGACATCACAAAGGTTACTTCCTGTTGGTACTAAAGATTAAAAGTTTCAAAAGTAAAGTCGCTCCTGAAGGTTGGGGGTTTGGGGAGTTGTGTAAAATGTGTAAAATTCTGTTAAATTGGCGCAATTCCCCTTTTAAAATAGCTCAGGTTTCTAAAAAAAAAAAAAAATGTGCTAGACGCTCTGACAGGATCCCTCAGCTGGGAGCAGCTTGGCTTGGTTGCTGCTGGCAGGATCAGGCTCTTGACTTGGGTAAAGGGGGTATTTGATGCCAGAGGTCGCTTTGCCCTGATAAGCAACTAACACTGTGATACAGTATTTTATCTCATGTCTGAGTCTTTGTGCTTTATGTTTATTTATCTTTATTTCAGTCTTAACACATAAAATCAACATAAAAACACAGAGAAACAGACCAAAAAGGTGTAGGCTGAAGCCAAGCTTATTATGCCTACCCTTCTCACTTTTCAACATCTACACAACACCATAAACATAAATAGCATGTACCTATAGGCGGTAGTCCATATTATCTCAACAAAATTTGTATAATATTTATNAGCATGTACCTATAGGCGGTAGTCCATATTATCTCAACAAAATTTGTATAATATTTATTTCCATGTCTTCAAAAAATATATATATATTATAAATTAAAAAAAACCAACCAAAACAAAAACATAAACAACAAAAACAAACAAAACAAAAACAAAAAAAAAAAAAA
>VXCM01008210.1:4619-31663 GCA_014773175.1 Lucifuga dentata
AAAAAAAAAAAAAAAAAAAAAAAAAAAAAAAAAAAAAAAAAAAAAAAAAAAAAAAAAAAAAAAAAAAAAAAAAAAAAAAAAAAATATATATATATATATATATTCATATTCATATTTAAATAGTATTCCAGGTGCCAGTGGCATCTGCAGAAAGTAATTAGTGATGATCCAGATCAGGCCACTGAAAATCTTGGGGTGACACACCAAAACCTCATGCAATTTCAAGATATATAATTTAATAAGCTATATTTATTTTGTTATTTGGAAGAATATTTGTTCAAAAATACAAAATTGATGGATGTTTGTTCCTCTTTATGTCTGTTCAAGACTTCAAGTTATTACATTTTCTGTACAGCAGTTCAGATGGTAAAAAGGTGTGGTTCAGAAACAGGTTCAGCCTGATTTAAAAAAAAAAGACACTCCAAGTGTCTTTTTTTTTTAACAAAGTCCNAAACAGGTTCAGCCTGATTTAAAAAAAAAAGACACTCCAAGTGTCTTTTTTTTTTAACAAAGTCCCAAATAAAAATAATAAATAATAAACTTTATTTTTAAAAAAAAGCCAATCATACTAAATGTCATTGAAATGAGCCCTTTAGCATTGATTTTAGTGTTAACTTTTCCTACTTCAGCACACGCGCGCGCGTACACACACACGCACGCACGCACGCACGCACACACACACACACACACAGCAGTGGTACCTTCAGAACAACTGGCTAAAAGGTGCTTCTGGATTCTGCTTCCAGAATATGATCCGGCTCACCTTCAAACAGTTTGAAGGTGATCCGGAAGGTGGCACTATAATAAGAACTTAAAAATTTTGCTGTATATTAGTCTGTAACTTTTGAACCATAAGTCCTAGAATCAAAATTCTTTTTTCTTTGGATCGATATGCATCTAACCACACAGGCCACGCCCATTTCTGCTGGACTAGATTTTCTGCCATTTTGAATTGTTTTTTCGTATCTCCTACAGTTTTGGTTCAGTCTTCACCAGAATTTTGTGGCATGTCTGGACCAAGCCGGAAAAAAGTACCTTCTAAGTTTTTTGATATTCTTTATCGTTTTGCTGCAATTGGCTGTCAAAGTTGTAGGCGTGGCTAATTTTACAATATGTGCTATAAAATGTGGTATATCTCCTGAAAGAATTAGTCTACTTTGTGGACATGTTGACTACAGACATCTGGAAAAAAAAAAAAAAAANAAAAAAAAAAAAAAAATCATCAACTGACCTGATGGGGAGCTATAATCCCCAGAGAAAACTTTCATCAATAACTTCTGAACCATACATCGTAGAATCAAAATGATCATTTTCCTGTATTCCTTGGGCTAAGACCATAGTTGGATTGGCCATCGGGAGAGGCGGGACTTTTCCCGGTGGGCCGGTAGCCTATGGGCCAGTAGCCCTCCCCCCCATCGATAAGATGCATCTATCCATGCAAGCCACGCCCATTTCCAACTCCTAATGTTTCCACCTTTTTGAATTTTTTCCCAAAACTGTTTTTCGTTGCTTCTCCTACAATTTTGACTCAATTTACAAGAAACTTTACAGATATAATGTCTGAACCAAGCTAGAAAAAAATTACTTCTTCACTGATATTCTTTACCATTTTGTTGCAACTGGCTGCCAAAGTTGAGTGGGCGTGGCTTAGCTGACAAAAATGCAATATCTCATAAATGATTAGATCTATTGTCAACAAAATTTCTAATTTTTTAACTAATTTCTAATTTTAATTAAGTTAATTTTTAACTAATTTCTAATTTTTTTTAACAGGCCAAAGTAATGGAGCATCAGACCATAGATCAGAAGGTCCATCCGACCAATAAGGTGAGAGTGGTGCGGTTATGGCCCGCCCACCTCATTAGCATACAGATGAAGAAATGCAGAAATAAATACAATCAGAAATGTAGAAATACATAAATAAATGTTGAAATACGTAAAAACAAAAATAAGTAAATGCAGACATAAATACATAAATAAAAAACAATATATTTCTACATTTATTTATTTTTACATTTATTTATGTATACATTTATTTATTTATTTGCACTTTTATTTACACATTTATTTATGTGCACGTTTATTGATGTATGTATATACAGTATTTATGTATTTATTTATAATTAAGTCACTTTTGGTCCTCCATAAATAAGTTACATGAAAAGGATTTTAGGTCTTGGAGGCAGAAGTTCAGGGTTTAGATTTGATTTGTGGTTTTACTCTGACACTTGGGCACTTTATCAGTTGAACTGCAGGTTTTGATCACAAACTGTATTTCAGACACGTTATTCATTCTAACAGGTTATGAATTTGCTGAGTTGATCTTGTGGTTCTGCTGCTTTCTGTGTCCTAACATGAATTCTTTAGGGTGTTGGTCAGTTGAAATAAGCATTTTGAAGGACTTGTAGAGATAACTTTACATTTTATATGATGCTGGTGATGTATTGGTGTCCACATATAACCCTTTTGTTATGTTGGTTTTAGTTGATTTCCACTGTGACACTGAATTAATTACGGCTTTTTGTTATTCATGATTTTTATTATTATTATTATTATTATTATTATTATTATTATTATTTATTTTATTTTTTTTTTTATGTGATNTTTTATTTTTTTTTTTTATGTGATTTTTAGGCCTTTTAGCATCTGACCAGGGCAAAAGATGGAAATTAGCCTTCTGGGTAATTTTGGCCCATTTACAGTTTCCTGTTTTTGCTGTTCAGTGATCATTGTCCCGGATAAATACTTAACTATTAAAAAAATAAACGATATGAAAACAATCTTTGATGTTTGACTCAACAGATGTAATAAAGCTGAGTCCGTTCCGTCAGATTTAGTCCAGGTCTTGGTTTTCTCTCGTTCCTCTTCACCTTTAAGAGGTTCAGGAAAGAAGCGGAGGAAGAGACGCAGGAATACAATGAGCTCAGAAGCTGCTAACGACAATCCAGAGGCCCCATTTCACCGATCACAAGCCACCGTCTGCTCACATTCCCCCGTCTCCGCTTCTCCGGAAGCCGGACAGCTGCTGAGCAGGAGGCGGGACACGCGGAGCACCGGCGGTAGCATCATCCCGGAGGAGAGCGGCAGCATCCGGCCTCTGGTCTCCGCCGCCTGCATCATGACATCGGGTGAATTCATGCAGAGCGACCCGCTGCTTGCGCACAAATCCAAGAGGAGCCTGATGTACAAGGCGCTCTGCTTCCTCATCCTCATCTTCCAGGGCGGAATTCTGGACTTCTACCTCATCATCTTCACGGATCTGTACTGGTGCTCGTGGATCGCCACGGACCTGGTGGTCATCTCAGGCTGGGGCATTTTCTTCATGAAGAACGCGAGGAGCAAGCGGGAGCGGGCCTGCGGCTTCCACCAGAAGAGCTCCATCTTCGGCTGCAACCTCGGGGAGTTCACCTACGCCTACCTGGCCTGGCTCATCTACGTCATAGCCTGCACCCCGAAGGTGGTGCTGATCCTGGAGACCTCCATCCTGGACCTCATCGCGCTGAAGGTCCCCTGTGGAGTGACGGGTTTTAAAGTGGTCACGCTGCTCTCCGCGCCGCTCCTCTTCTGCCTCATCAACTCCATCATCGAGGACTTAAACGGGGCGACGCGGCACCACTCCCACGGCTGCTTCATGAGCACCTGCGTGGACCTGCTGGACAGCTTCACGCTGCTGGAGATGCTGCTGAGGAACGAGATGCCGGCCCTGTACCTTAAGTACACCGTTATCTCGGTGTACTTTGTGTCTCTGGCGGTCCCGGTTGTCTGGCTGTACGAACTGACAGCGGCGGAGTTGCGCTGTGGGTCGCTGTGGGCGCGTTTCTCCACGGGGCTGGCGGTCAACGCGCCTCTGCTGGTGGTCAGGTGTTTCCAGGTCTACGTGTACAAGATGCCCGTGTCGGTGTTCATGTTCAAAAATATCTTCTTCCTGGTGTGTAAGTTCGTGGAGCTGGTGGAGCAGTGCGTGACGGTGCGTGGGGTCCGGAGGCTGACCGGCGGCAGCAATCCGGCTCAGTTCTCCCACTGCGTGTCCGAAAACGACATGTGTCCCCACGGCTACGTCAACACCCTGGCTGTCACCCAGTCCTAAAGCCCCACGGGCCCGACTCACCTGTGGAAAGTGACGTGGAGATGCTGTGGGAGTCACGCTGCCTTCACGGCACCTGGAAATCGGCAATTTACGCCTATAGATCCGAATTTGGCTGCAACACAAAGATTATTTTCATTGTCCATTGATTTATAGATTCGTTTTTAGTTTAACGTATGTGAAGTGTTCAAATTCATTCTTAATCCAGGATTCACAGTTTCTAATCATGTGAAACAGACAAAAACAGCAAACTCACTGATTAAATTCATCTTTATATTGTCCCAAAACAACTTAATCAACGGGATAAAATAACGTTCGTGGTGGTTGGAGTTTTTGGGTGCGTGAACGCATCACGTGTGCAGCGTTATAACGCTTCTCTTCCAGCTCGTCTACAGGTGCTGCAGTCAAAGCCAACATGTGCAACAACTAGAAAAAAGTGGAAAACTGCAGGTTTGCCGGTTGAATCTCGGACAGATGACGTCACGACGTGCAATCTGAAGTATCTGCGTTTGTCTCCAAACAGCTGGACTCTGCTCAAACTGTCACTGTACATGAGTGTTTTATAGTAATCAAAGTATTTTCTGCTGGTGTGTGTGTGTATGTGTGTGTACTTTGATGCCATGTAGAAAGTTGCAGCAAAGTTTTCAGTTTTCTGCAGCCAGGACACAAGAGTTTTGTTGAGTTTGAAAACTCTCAAATGAAGTCTCACAAATTTGCCACTTTTAAAAGTCTGTATGCTGATGATATTTAGATGATTTTCCTCTAAATGCACAAGTATTTATTGCTAAAGCTGATGGAAAAGTATAATTTAATAAGGTCATCTACTGCAGGTCATTCATTCAGTCAGTCATTTTTTGCAAGTTTTGCATATTTAAAAACTTAAATTTTAAATTAAATGTAAATTAAATGTAAATTTGTGAGTTTAAAACAGAAAAATAAGGGGGAATCAAACCGCCTTGTGCTGTGACTATGCCTGCAGTACATGATCTTATTAAATTATACTTTTCCATCGGATTTAGCAATAAATACTTGTGCATTTAGAGCAAAATCACCCAAAATCCACACAGGGTCATTCTGCAAATATGGTGCAATTTAAATAGCTTTTTGTTTTTAACTTAATTTGATGGTAAATTATTATTAACTTGTCATTATAAAATAAGCATAAAGTACATCTTAACTTTTGTTCTTTATTTTATTATTATCATTAATTGTTGTGTCACAACCTGCAACACAAATGACAAAAGCCCATAAAAGATGGGTTGTCCAAGATGGCGTCAATAGAAACACACGTCAGTAATATTAAAATCAACATATCAGACTATTAAATCCTTTCTTCAGAAAATTCTTTTACAAGAATGGAAACGATGTAACACCAATGACAAATTAATCACATGACAAAAATGAAATTTAAGCTAAATTAATAACTTACAGAATGTGGTTAAATTCTTCTGTGCATTTGAAGCCTCATCTTCCTCTGAACTTTGACCTTTGAAGTCTTCACAACTTTATAAAGGTCAAAATAGAAGTTTTTAACATCAATAACACCAATGACAAAGATAAGGGACAAATATTCATATTATTTATATTCTCAAATAGTTCTTTCTGTTTATTGACATATTTTATAAGTTTTGTATGTATGTTTAACCTGGAAAAATAAAATTAATGAAAAGAACAAAATAATCACTGTAAATGTCATAAAAGTAAAACTGATAAAGGGAGTTTTTACACCAAATTTAGAAAAAATTAGCAAAAAAAAAAAACAAAAAAAAAAAAAAANAAAAAAAAAAAAAACAGAGTGAAAATATTGCATTTTATTTAGGAAAATGTTCAGATACACAGTTGTATGTAATTTGGGTTTTATGAAAATTAAAAGCTTTTTTAATCACTTTAAAGGACATTCTTGTCACCATATTTTCAGAATGACCAGCAGTGTTTCTACTTTTATGTCTTTTCTACAGGCCTGTGAAGTTTACGTTGCTGCTCAACATTTCCAAAAGTTGCTGCTTTTATGACCTTCACTTCATTTATGAAAATAATCTGACTGGAGACGTGTTAATCTGTTTACTCGTTAATCTGCTGCGTAAATATCATGTCTGCTTGTGTTGTTGTCAGGAACTTTATTGTTGTTGCAGATTCATTTGGAAATGCTTTTTTTTTTTGTTTTTGGTTTTATTTTTATGTTTTTCACTAAAAGAAAAAAACTGGATATTTTTTTAAAAGTAGCAGTTCTTCGACGGCATATTAGGGCCATATAAGACGAAAAAAAAAAATGAGGGCATTATTTTGACTTTGAAAACTCTCAAATTTGCGAGTTTTCAAACTTGCAAAGTTGCCAGTTTTTAAAGTCCGTATGCTTATACTTAGATGATTTTGCACTAAAAGCACAAGTATTCCTTTGTTGCTAAATCTGATGGAAACATATAATTTAATAAAATCATGTACTGCAGCCATAATCACAACGTGAGGCGGTTCCAATTCCCCCTTATTATTTCTGCGAGTTTTAAGAATTTAAAAACTTGCATATTTACGAGTTTCAGAAAAATAATAACGGGAAATCGAACCGCCTCATGTTATACCTATGCCTGCAGTAATGACCTTATTAAATTATACTTTTCCATCAGATTTAGCAATAAAGAAATACTTGTGCTTTTAGTNTTTTTTTTTTTTTTTTTTTTGTCTTATATGGCCTTAATACGCCGTAGAAATTTAAAAATTGATGTGTTTGTGGTTCATCTTGCTGATAAGAAAATGTTTCAACTGATAGAAAGTGAAGAGAAAAACAGAACGAAATGCAGCCATGCAGTTAAAATGAGCAGAGAGAGAAAAAGAGGATTGATGCTGTTTTTCACCAGGTTTGTTTTACACCTGTTTTTTTTTTTTTTTTAAAATNCCCCTTTAAAGGACCAATACCGGTCCTTTAAAGGGGTGGGGGCTTATAATGAATTGCCTTTTTTAAAATGATTTTATTATGTTAGTTTGAGTCTATCTGACATGATCACAGCCAGGGTTCTGCCCCTTCTTTTTTGAAATGTAAGCCTCAGCAAGGGGAAGTTTGTGTGAGGTCATGCCACAGGTCTGCTATGATTGATTCATTCTGTGGAAAGGGGCGGGGCTTAGGATCAGTCAATTCAGCTGCATGAGATGCAAAATACTTTGGATTTCACAGCTGAAATATACTAATTCTGCTCATCTTCCTCGCTCAGTACTTCATCATCATCGCTTTATTAAACATCCTGACATTTCTTCATTTAAATGCTGCAACTCTGACATCATCAGGTCACCTTTCTGATGTTGACATGACCTTTGACCTCTGTGTGAGGGCCCAGTGTAGATGTTCTGTTCACAAACCTAATTTGGAACTGTTTATTTCAACCAAAAATAAATTGGTTTGGAACAAAAAAGTTGGTTTCGGTTGAAACACAGAAGGGACCCGTGATGACATCATAAAGTGGGCGTGTTTTATTCTACCTCTGTGAAAGTGTGTGTCGTTGGCTCACGTAACTCTGTTAGACTGAAGATAAATAATGTCGTCCGCCATCTTGTTTGTTTTCACTGATCTTAAAAAAAACTTCTGCTCTTATTTTTGTTTGTTCCACGACAAACTGGTGGAAATGTGGCAGGTTCACTGTGTGGCATCCTGCTACGAACATGACAGCCATAATAAAGAAAAAAAATAAGGCCGCAAGAAAAGAAATAAGACTGCAAGAAAAAACTCAGAAAATTTCAAATTTGCGGGAAAATACAAAATTGTGAGGAAAAAAAACTCAGACATTTGCAAGAAAAAAAAGTCTGGCTATTCTGAAATTAAAAGAAAAATACTGAGAAATATTTACCAAATGAATCATGCCTGCAGCGGATGAGCTTATTAAATTATACTTTTCCATCAGATTTAATAAATGTGCTTTTAAAGCTTTGAAGATCACAGCAACTTACTGTGACATTTAAAGGACCATACTGGCTATTTTGCATGTTTGAGCTTCATATATTTAATTTTCATACATGTTACGTTACTGACAATCATTTCCCAAAGGATAATTTCAGCTTTCCTGATATTTTGCTAAATCTCTTAATGTTTCTAAATCAAATATTCAAGTGATACACCCACCTTAAAAATCCATGTTTCTCCTGCTAATAGTTACACAGCCTTATGAAGTCATGGTCCTTTAAATTTTTCCATAAACACAGGTCTTCTTTTGGGACTATATTCCCCGGTGGAGGCATACATTCGCTCCACACTTTTTATTGAGCTTAAATGCTAAAATTACATAACTTCTAAAAAAAAAATCCTGAATACATGTCTTGTTGGTGATGATGGATTACCTATCCCAAGAACGTTTCAAGTATCAACAAGTTGATTTTAATAGCGTACCAGAATCAACTGAAACCAATGGAGGTCTGGAAGGTAGGAAAAACAGTTTAATTCACCGTTCCAGTAGTATGCCTTGGGAAAATTGTCAGTAACCTTATATTATGAAAATTGAATATATTAGGCTCAAACATGCAAAATGGGTGGTATGGTCCTTTAAACCTGTGTCTGCTATGACTGGTGTTCCAGTTATTAGGTCTCACCTCACAAAAAACAACTTTTTTCTTGCAATTTGTGATTTTTTCTCATAATATTACCCTTCTGGTTATTTCTTTTTTTTTTAAAATCATGTACCAACGCTAATACGCTGTTGTAGCGTTGTTATAGATACCAAACAGAAATGTTTTGGTGAAAAAGAAGAGGAGCTCCTGTTTGTGTTTTACCTGCTGAAACCTGCAACCTGCAACCTGAAACCTCTCAGCGCACAGAACGGCTTTTACATTTGTTTGTTGCTTATATCTTGCCAAAGTATCTCAAAGTTTTATACTATTTTATATAATTTCCTTGTGCCAGTAATGATTCTTTGTTATAGGAAGTTGGATATTATTTTGCACAGGAGGAGATGAGCAGCAGGACTTTATTTCATCGTTTTGTTGCATATGGAGCCTTTAACCTGCATCATCAGACTAAAGCTGCCAAAGGACACAGAAACACGTGCAGCTTTCCTCAGAATGTGTTTACAGTGGAAACGTGAGCTGTCATATTACGTGGTGTATATCTGTACTGATATAATCCAATCTATGTACCGTAGATGTACAACAGAGTGTTATGTGACCGAACATTATAATAAATCTGAGAGATGTGCACAAAGTGATGAAGTTCTGGCATTCGTGGCTCTTGTGCTTTCATGATGATCAGCCATTTTGTTTTTCTGGTGTATATACTGCCGCGTAGACACTGTTTGCATTGTTTCAAACTGTCGGCGGTGTGACCACGGCCATAATTAGGTCACATAAACCAGTCTTACAACAGAAAAATAGGTCTGTTGTTAACAAAAGTTAAAAATTTGGATTAAATCTTTGGTCGTCAATCAAAAAAACAGTGGTCATAGATCGCGGAATGAGACACATCCACTGATGGCCAGTTTAGCGACATCATGACCAAAGACAGTCTGAAACAAAATGGCCTGGTTTCATGCTGCTAACCCAAATAAACCATAAACTATAAACCAGATAGATTTCTTGGATTTCTATTACATCATAAAATTTAATTACAATTCAAAAGAAAATTACAACATAAAAAAAATTCATATCTAAATATTCACAAGTCCCAACAGAACAGAATTAGCACAGTTCACTTATTCAACATATTGGCTTTAAACGTTCTTTTAAATGTAATGCTTGTTTTACTTTTATTTCATAAATTGTTTCCTTTCAACATTCCATCATTTGGTCCTGAATCTGCATTTCTTAAAAATCTCTTCCTTTTAACTTCTACTGACTTTACCTTTTTTTCAAACCTTTTCTGTATGTTGTCAGGTAGAGTTGTGTTAGTAGTTTTATACATGATTTGATGAATACTGTAATCTACCAGATAATAAAACTTTAACAACTTTAACTGAACAAATAATGGGCTTGATGGATCTCCATATGTCAGCTGATTCTTATGGCTCTTTTTTGCATAATGAAAACTGGGTGAGTATGAGTTTTACAAGTATTTATCCGGGTTCAACACAGTAGGTCAGCTATAAAAATATATTATAAATATAAAAAATATAAAATAGTTGTTTGATCCAACTAATCACCTGCTTTGTCACTGAAGGAAAATCCTAAAAATCCTGATGATTAAGTAATGTTCCTGTTTTCCAGGATTATAATTATTGTTTGGTGGAGCATTCGCCTTCTGCATGGAGAAATGTCCAAATGTAGAAGAACCACATCACCAGTGTAAAGTCAATCAGAAATCTAAAATACCGGCAGCTCATGTCATGATTTGGTCTCAGCGCCCCACAAAGGACTCTTCATCAAACCTCAGCAGTCACCCAGGCATCAGCCCACCGTGATCAATCTGACCCACCTCAGCTTCACCAGCCTGAACCAAGTCAGGCTTTTGTTGCTTCAGTAATTTCCAAGAAGTTAGAAAGTGCAAAAATTAAAATCTGATCTTCACAAAAAACCCATGTGTGATCCCATGTCAGACAAGGACGAATGAGTTTGATTTCTGAGAGTATCAGTTCTCTTCAGGACTCACCTGAGGGTGCATGAGGCTTTTCTGAAACAGCACTTCCTGTAACCTCGCCAGATCCAGCAGTGGATCCTCCTCAGCGGGGTAGTCTGGCTTGGAGGACATCTTTGACATGTAACCTTGATCAGATCCACTACTTGGACCCTTTCCACTATGTTCCAGAACCTCCCTCTCCTCCATCTCAACAGGCTGCTGTTGGCTGATTTCCGGTGAGGAGAAATATTCTGAACTTTCTGGAACATTTGAGCACAGAGAGTTTTGCAGAGCTGCATGAGAGGGTTGGATCAATGGCAGGAGGGAATCCTCTTCCTCATCCTCGGTGGGAACTGGACCTATGGGCTCCTCTTCAAGAAGGAGCCAGTTCTGTGTTGGTGGAAGTGATTTCTGCTGAACAAGTGGAGTCATGCAGAAAGCTTCTGTTCCAGGTCTGTAAGGGTTTCGATGGTCTGACAACACCTCAACCAGGAGTGGGTACAGACATCTGCAGTCATGGTTCACCGCTGGACTGATTTCTGTGACTGATGTGAGATCAGACTGTGGGTTCACTTCAGGAGTCAGAATGCAAACGCTGTCAGCATTTTCACTGATTTCTACTTCGTGAATGTAGATGGGAGGCCCATCTCTGGTCTGAGGTACACACTCCATGACTGGAGAAATCTGTAGCTCATCACCAAGACTGACTTCAGCCACGACCTCCTCCTCGCTGTTCACACACTCCATCTCAAACCAATCAGGATTCTCCAACTGATAGGCCTGGAAGGCTTCAATGGCATTCCTCAGGGCTTTGCCTGAGGGACAGTTGAAGTATTCATCACCACCAATGCCCTCGATGTGGCTGACCTGACCTGGTTGGTACTTTTCAATGTCTAGAATGCGGAAGTACAGCTCTTCAAAATGCTTCATCAGCTTGTATTTAACCGCAATGTCAAAAACCGAGGGCACGTCTTGTTCGCTGCTTATGTCATTAAAATACGCCACCATGTACTTTCCCAGCATGCCTGCCTGGTGCATGTCGGGCAGGAAGAGGTTGAGGAACGGAATGAGCATGTCGTCTGTAGGCGACAAAACGTCTTCTCTCAGTAGTCTCTTGTCTTGACCGCAAATGGATCTCCACTTAACCTGGACGCCTCGCGAGCACAGCACCAGGATTTTGTCAGAGGGATTATTCAGCTGCTGCCGTTGCCACTCCAGCCAGCGCAGGCGACCCATGATGCCGACCAGGGTGGAGTCCAGTAGGTCTACCAGCACCTGAACGCCACACTTGGCTTGCAGGAAGGCACAGAGCTTCAGCACCACGTCCTTGTAGAGACGGTGGTCATGGGAGTAAATGACAAGCACTTTTGGTGGATGTTCAGGTAGATGCTGCTTCTGGTTCTCAGCTCCACTAGGTGGCAAAGTGCCATCAGGACGATCTAGGAATCAGAGGAAGTCACACAAAATGCTTTCAAAAAATTCTGACAGCACATTAGCAAAATTAATGTTTTTTCTACAATTAGGGCAATGGTGAATTATGAAACAGACATATGACTAACCTGGTGTGCTCCTGCAGAAAACATAGAGAATGAAAGCCATGGCCACACACAGAACTGCCACTCCCACGGCAACAAATGTGCTGATAGCGACACGAGCTGGAACTTCTGTTAGCTTTTCTGAGGAAGCAGACATGCATGAGAAGTCACAAAGACTAGATTTATACGACAAGTCTTAATGCTCAATTCTGATCTTTTGTCTATATCTGATGTTTAGTTCAGCGTATTTACATTTTCTTTTTTAAGCAGGTCATATCTGATACCTGTATTTACACGCTTTGACCTTTGACCTGTAGCAGCAGGATGCAGCTACACATGCGCACATTTCTGAGACACGTAAAGAAAACGCTTCATGGACTAAGATGAGAGAAGTATTTAAAATCTGATCAGCAGGTTAAAACTTTCACATGCAGAGAGAAACATCTGATATGTTGTGTGAGCATTTATCTCTCCATCAGGACATGTATGTTCATCAGTTAATCATGGAGGAGAAGCAGGTGGAGTTGGAGTTTTGCTGCTGTAACAGGAGCCTGTTATCACACACTAACACATCTATTTGACATAAACACGCATCAGCATGTCTGATATATGTAGTATGTCCTCCATTTCTGTTTACAGAGAGCGTCATCATACTGATGCTGACATCATCATATGCAGATAAAGCAGAATGTTACGTAGCAGTCAGAATGGGAAGGAAATTCTGATCTGTGGATTTAGACAGCAGCATTGGTGGATATCTGATACGTACCCGATTTATTTCCACATATACAAGAGGCCCAAATCAGATCTGAGAATATCTGATTCCATGTGGCTTTTTTACCATTTACATCTTCAGGAAGCCTGTTTGATACGTGTCACATGAGCAAAAGATCAGAATCAGGTCACGTGTGCGCAGTCGTGTAAATCCAGCCAAAATTGTCACATTAAGGTCACGGGTGAACTGGGGCCATAATGTGATGGTTTACACTGATCTAGACATCTTCACAGCTTCAAAATTTAGAGCCTGACCCAAGAAAACCTACTCAAACCCAACATGCATACATTTTCAAAAAAAAAAAAGAGACCTGACCCAAAATAATCAGGCCTGATCAAAATGCGGTCGACAGACACAAACAGAGACTCTGGTGATGCTACTCTTCCTTCATCTTGTTCCTCATGTCAGCAAAGAACGCCTCCATTTCTGCTGCACTTCAGTTCACGTGTTCATGTGTTAGTGATCAATACATTTGGTAGATCAGTTCACTAATTCTCACAGCGACTCCATCCACTCAGGACACTTAGCAGTCTAGGAGTGCGACGGGAGATCTTAGAAACTGTCCGCAAACATCTCATTGAGAGTATTCTAAGTTTTCATCCCCCAGCCTGGTACGATCACCTAAGCTGTCAGCTGCAAACTAAGCTCTGCAGAACTGTTCTGTTAGCAGCAAAATAGTGGGTAGGCCACAGGCGTCCATGGCTGACCTCTATACCAACAGGATGATGAACAAAGCTAGCAATGTCCTGACAGAAGCTCCAGCTTTTATTCAATCAGTTTGAAGTCTGGAAATCTGGGAGGCGTTATAGAGCGCCACTGGCAGCCAAAAAGGTTAAGAGATCTTTTATTCCACTTGCCATAAATATCCTTAACTCTGTAAAGTAACCACTTATACCTGCTCCATTGATTGGCACTTGTAAATTTTTTTTCCCTCTCTGTCATATGGATTTTAACTATGTATGAAGTATGCTTGTTCTGATTTCTAACGGCGTGCCAAAGACAAATTTCCACCTATGGCAGACAATAAAGTATTGTATTCTAAGCTGATCAGTTTATTTAAGTGGTGAGTTTTGTACGGTGGCTGAGAGAGCTCACTGTATACAACATAGAAAATGAACATGACATGTTCATCAACTTCACGATTTATTGAAACGCCGCAAATATCATGTAACACAACGGAAGATAATGAAAACACAACTGAAGTGAATGAAAACACAACAGAATTTTAACGGGAAACTTTATAAGCAGGACACAGCGCAGAAGCAAGAAACAAGAAGTGTATTTAAGCTTTAATATTTTGATTGTGGAATTCATATGTAATTGGATATATTTGTATTTATAGTGTTGGGGTTCTCAGTTACTAACTATCCACTATTGCTGTTTTACAGAAATTAAACTTGTTGTAGTTGTAATTAATATGAAGCTATTCTTGCTGAACGGTCGTACAAAACCGGGAAGGATTTCTGGTTTTTAAACACTAGTGCAGCGCTTGTTGAAAATGTGTGTGTTCAGACCAGGCCGGACTTTATGGTGTGTGCTGCAGCCTGCCATTAGTGGCTGTGGAACGGAGCATATGCTGCAGCGCCCGGAGTGTATCCTGCCATGCGGACTACTTTTTACCAGCATAGCTCAGTTTGAGAACCGCTCATCCAAACAACTTCACACGTGACGCTGCACCTCCTTGGGTCCTGAGCAATAAACCTGCTGGATTTCAGCTTCATACGTGACAGGTTCTAGAGATGTTGGTGCTAGACAGAGATTTCTGTCTTTATAGTTAGATGCATCCATGAAGCATAAACTCCTTAGAGCTTAGCCTTTGTTCAAAACATACCAACCAAATTTTTAATATTTTAATAATTGGTGTTAAGTGATGTGAAACTACAAAAACTGGATTAACATGAGGGAACTCATCTGTAGATAATTCCACTAACCTTTTTTGCATACCAAACACCCACAGCCGAGAGAGAGAGGTCCTGCACAGTCCATGTCTTTCTTTTGTCCATTTTTGTCTCTCTTACTGCCTGTGTCTCTCCGTCTCAGAAGGCGGGTCATTTCATTCAATTAATTTCAGCAGCCTACAGTCAAAGCTGGCCATTTGTATGATTATTAAAAGTATTAGAATGGTATAAACAATCCCACCAGTTCAGAGGACACTAATATTTATGTGCACAACAGAAGTGGTTTTTGCTGAGTTGATGCCAAAAGCTGCCGTGTTAGACTATAGTAGCGGTTGTATTTAATTATCAACAGAGAATATTTGGGATTACTCCAGCGTTTCTGTAGGTATATTTGCGTGACTCTGTTGGATATTGATTGCCCGTGTGATCTGCATGTCAAACTTTGGGGGTTAAACATCGTGCGACATCACATTCGTCAAATTGATGAGCGCGTCGTGTTCGTTTTCTATGTTGCATAGTGAGCTCTCTCAGCCACCGTAGTTTTGATCTGACCTCACACACATTCTGGCAGCACTAAGCCCNACACACACACCACCACCCTCCATCCCCCTGTGCACCACACCTCTTGGCAGTGAGTGGATCTCTTACCGTAGTGTTAATCTTCTTTTAAAATACGGAGCTCTAAATCAGAATTTATGCTTCCTTTGCTGATATAACGTTTCAGTTTCACTTTGGCTTTTAAAGAAGCAGCTCATTAACGCTTTTACCTGTGACTCACCTGACAAAAACACTCCGTTAACAGGACACCGGGAAGCTTTATGAATGAACGCCAGTTGCTGTGGTGCTTATTTAGTGTAGTTAGCATGATTTTTTTTAATGAATTCCGCCCACAGAACTCAGACCTGAGGCAACTTGCTTCTGTGGAGACGAGCAAGTTGCCATGAACACTTCTACAATGATCAGCATTTAGAGAATCCTCCTGGCTTGACATGAAATTCGGCATACCTGGCACCACAGCAGGACATACATCCACAGTTCTCCTTCGCCGAACACAGTCTTGGCCACAGTGTGGGAAAAGAGGATTTATCTATAAGGAAACCAAGGTCAAATATGATCACAGAAACAGGTTTTCTCAGCTTAAAAACGCGATGCAAGAGGACGATTTAAAAAGACTCACATCAACAACAAACCGGCAGCAGCTTCTCGGCCATTTTTCAGCATCAAATGTCACATTCAGGGATGTGTGATTATCCTGGAAAGAGCAGAAAGATTTTATTGCAAAAGCACTGAAAACAATTACTGGGGGATTCATAAAACGCAAAACAAGATTTAACGTGTCGGTAAGGGAGAAGAGAGCGTCACGCTACACGTTCACTCATTCGTAAACGCCTGTTAGCAGCGCCTTTAAAGCGGCGTTACTACAGTATTTCCTTATTTACGTGTCGGGAAGCGACTCATAAAACACACCGCCACACTAAAATGAAGACGAGTTTCTGTCTGACAGTAAACTTCATCAGAATGGAAAGTGAGTGATGTTTTAAACTATATTTACATCACGTGTGTTAGTGATCGATACATGTGATAGATAAAAACTTAAATTTAAATTTCCTTAAATTTCATGCCGTCTCCGCCTCTCGACAAAACTCTGACGAGTGTCTTCATGAAAACACGATTATCTACCAAGTGTTGCACTCAGTGGATTTCTGTCATCTGTAACTGCAAATTGCTGCATTACGTCACGTGGTGGCGCCGTGTCATAACCGGGAAAGGTGCTGTCAAAGCACCAAAGAGGAAGAAAAGGGCCACAATTTTCCCAACGTGTCAGGATATTTCCTGTTTGTTCAAGCAGGTGAATATTGGTTTTTTTTTTGCATCCAAACACTTTTCAGCTCTGCAGATATGACTCGCACAATCAGCCATTACTTTACAAAGCGAGGTCGCGAGGAGGAGAACCACGAGGGCCGGTGTGTGAAACCAGAGTCAGACTGGTCATTGTGCCCGTGGCCACAAGCGCCCCTTGTCACGGAAACGTTGAGCCTCCAAAGTATTATAAAAAAATTATTAGTGTAGCTGGGAGGTAAATTTAAATCCATTTTCCACTGAGAAATAAAGCGGAATGTCCTTTATTATTAACAAAGCTGTTCACTGTGTTTGATAGTCATTTCAGTGTAGTTTTGTTTATTCGCCTCCGCACCGTCGCGTCGCCAGGGCACCACATTAAAAATAAGGGCGTCAGGGGTCTGCAGCGATGTCGACGACCCACCGACCCGTCTGACACACGGCAACATGAGGCAACATGCTCGTGTGTTTTCTTGCTGTCTCTATGTTTTTCTGTCTCATACACACACACACATACAAAGCGTTTCATGTTCTAAATATAACACTGTATTCACGTATTTATTGAAACAGTCTGAATTAAATACTTACAGTCAGACTTAAACAGCCTGGATAGAACTAGAACACTCAGTGGATTTGAGACATGAGTTGAAAACGTGCCTGTTCAGACTGGGCCAGACTTTACGGTGCGTGCTGCAGCCGACCGCAAGTGACCGGAACGTATGCTGCAGCGCCCAGAGCGTATCCTGCCACACGGACTACTTTTTACCAGCACAGCTCAGTTTGAGAACCGCTCATCCAAACAACTTCATATGTGACGCTGCATGTCCTTGGGTCCTGAGCAACAAGCCTGCTGAATATCAACTTCACACAGGGTTCTAGATGTTCTACAGAGTGTTCTTCATACAGGGTTCTAGAGATGTTGCTGCCACAGACAGACAGAAACTGCCTTTATAGATAGATAATCGTCATTTTCTTCAATCATATAATTATTAGAACTCCTAAAATATGCTGCTTGTAAAACGTGTTTGTTTGAGCTGAAGGTATGGAACACGTGCACGTGTGTGCACATGGTCAGGATGTACCACCTCCTCCTCATTCTGAGGCAGGAAAAACCCCGCATGAGCAGCATTTTCTAGAATCAGCAGAGAAACAGACAGACAGGATGCTGCATTTACTGTACCGAGACAGAAAGGAAGCTACATACAGAGCGTATGAGGATGTGGGTCAAATCGTGAAAAGAAACAGGGATTTCTCTTCTAATGCAGCCCAGCATGCTGACACCTTACCTGGTGAAGGTGTGTTACACTCTGTGCGTGTTGGATTGTGGAGCAGCAAACCATCACGATGTATTTATCACACAGACGGTCAGTGTTGAAGCTGACGGTCAGAGCTGAGCTGGAGTGAGTCAGGCTGATGTTCGGCTGCCAGAAGCTTCCTGCACAACACAAACCTGCATGTTAAAATCGCTAACCTAACAAACCTGCACGTTACAAACATTAACCTAACAAACCTGCACGTTACAAACATTAACCTAACAAACCTGCATGTTAAAATCGCTAACCTAACAAACCTGCACGTTACAAACATTAACCTAACAAACCTGCATGTTAAAATCGCTAACCTAACAAACCTGCACGTTACAAACATTAACCTAACAAACCTGCATGTTAAAATCGCTAACCTAACAAACCTGCACGTTACAAACATTAACCTAACAAACCTGCATGTTAAAATCGCTAACCTAACAAACCTGCACGTTACAAACATTAACCTAACAAACCTGCATGTTAAAATCGCTAACCTAACAAACCTGCACGTTACAAACATTAACCTAACAAACCTGCATGTTAAAATCGCTAACCTAACAAACCTGCACGTTACAAACATTAACCTAACAAACCTGCATGTTAAAATCGCTAACCTAACAAACCTGCATGTTACAAACATTAACCTAACAAACCTGCATGTTACAAACATTAACCTAGCAAACCTGCATGTTACAAATGCTAAACTAACAAACCTGCATGTTACAAACGCTAACCTAACAAACCTGCATGTTACAAACATTAACCTAGCAAACCTGCATGTTACAAATGCTAAACTAGCAAACCTGCATGTTACAAATGCTAACCTAGCAAACCTGCAAGTTAAAATCGCTAACCTAATAAACCTGCATGTTACAAATGCTAACCTAACAAACCTGCAAGTTACAAATGCTAAACTAACAAACCTGCATGTTACAAACATTAACCTAGCAAACCTGCATGTTACAAATGCTAAACTAACAAACCTGCATGTTACAAACGCTAACCTAGCAAACCTGCATGTTACAAATGCTAAACTAACAAACCTGCATGTTACAAATGCTAAACTAGCAAATCTGCAAGTTAAAATCGCTAAACTAACAAACCTACATGTTACAATTGCTAAACTAACAAACCTGCATGTTACAAACATTAACCTAGCAAACCTGCATGTTACAAATGCTAAACTAGCAAACCTGCATGTTACAAATGCTAACCTAGCAAACCTGCAAGTTAAAATCGCTAACCTAATAAACCTGCATGTTACAAATGCTAACCTAACAAACCTGCAAGTTACAAATGCTAAACTAACAAACCTGCATGTTACAAACATTAACCTAGCAAACCTGCATGTTACAAATGCTAAACTAACAAACCTGCATGTTACAAATGCTAAACTAGCAAACCTACATGTTACAAACATTAACCTAGCAAACCTGCATGTTACAAATGCTAAACTAGCAAATCTGCAAGTTAAAATCGCTAAACTAACAAACCTACATGTTACAATTGCTAAACTAACAAACCTGCATGTTACAAACATTAACCTAGCAAACCTGCATGTTACAAATGCTAACCTAGCAAACCTGCAAGTTAAAATCGCTAACCTAATAAACCTGCATGTTACAAATGCTAACCTAACAAACCTGCAAGTTACAAATGCTAAACTAACAAACCTGCATGTTACAAACGCTAACCTAACAAACCTGCAAGTTACAAATGCTAAACTAACAAACCTGCATGTTGAAATCGCTAACCTAACAAACCTGCATGTTACAAACGCTAACCTAACAAACCTGCACGTTACAAACATTAACCTAGCAAACCTGCATGTTAAAATCGCTAACCTAACAAACCTGCATGTTACAAACGCTAACCTAACAAACCTGCATGTTACAAACGCTAACCTAACAAACCTGCATGTTACAAATGCTAAACTAACAAACCTGCATGTTACAAACGCTAACCTAACAAACCTGAATGTTACAATCGCTAACCTAACAAACCTGCAAGTTACAAATGCTAAACTAACAAACCTGCAAGTTACAAATGCTAAACTAACAAACCTGCATGTTACAAACATTAACCTAGCAAACCTACGTTACAATTGCTAAACTAACAAACCTGCATGTTACAAACGCTAAACTAGCAAACCTGCATGTTAACAAACGCTAAACTAACAAAGTTAACAAGAACACACACATACCTCCACCAAGGCCAACAAAATCCCCAATAAAAAAAAAAAAAAAANAAAAAAAAAAAAAAAGAATGTATTCAGAAATTAGCCAGCATGCTAAATGTCACTGAGATGACCCATTAGCCTTGATTTTATGCTGTTAATCCTTCCTGCTTCAGCTCAGGAAGCTACTTTATTGCTGCAGAAGTTATTACCACCTGTGGGGCTAAACGGCATCGCTGCGTCCAGCGGCTACAGAAACTCACAGACTCTTATTGCTTATTATTATTTTATATTCACCTTGTCGTTTCGGCTGGTTTGTTGCGGACTTTTATTTTTACAGCAAACTCAACTTCATGCTGTTACTGTTACAGCAGGTACGCTAACACGCTAACATCAAGCTACTCCTCACACACACACACACACACTGTGGCTTCATAAAGGAGCCTTCACAACAAAAGGCTAAAAACTTCTTCCGGATCCAGAATATGATCGGATCACCTCAAAAATTCCTCTTCCTCTTGATATTAGCAATCTGTTCATTTCATCCAAATCATTTTGAGATATCCTGCTAACAAACACACAAACACACATGACCTCTATGGTGGAAGTCATAATACTTCATCACAGTGCTAAAGTATTTTTTTCGAGTATCTGTATATATTTTCCTATTCATACTGTCCTAATATCAATTCTATAGGAGGCAACATGTTTCATTTTGAACCTGCTCAGGATTTTACTGAAACGCGTGCAGCCGTATTCCATAAACGAGGCCAAAAAAAAAAAAAAAAAAAAAAAAAAAGCCATTTTCACGATGGAAGAAGGAACAAACTCCGAATGCTCCGATTTGCAGCGACTCACCTCTCTCGATGCAGAAGTTGCTCATCTGCATTCGGGAATCTCGGCAATCTGAGCAGATTTAATCAGAGAATTTAGTCAAAGTCACCAAGCCAGATGAAAGTCAGTCATGTGAGCTCCAACGCGTTAGTTGCAGATGTACAGAATTTGTTTCTAACATCAGTGAATCTAAAGGATCCGTCAAAGCAGCTTTACAGTTCTGCCTGATTAAAGGAAAGCAGAATGCGACAGTGGAGATTTTACTGAGCTTTGACTGATACATTTGGCTGTTTAGACTTTTCCAGATGTTTCTGTGAACTCACCGGGAACTCGGACTTCCGTGCTGACGTCGTAGCTGGTCTGGTCCGGCTGCGGTTTGGGGATGTTGAAGACAGAAACTCTGTAAATCTGACCAGGCTCGACCACCACCATGTCTGCTGAGAACGACCACTGAAACCCGGAAACGTCACACAAGTCTGAATTAACATCAAGACTCGTCGCCGTGACTTAAACAACTTTCACTTCAGAAATACAAGCGGCACATCAGCTGGTGCAGCTCCAAGCAGCCAATCGTAGCTTTTAGCTGAAAGAAGCTGTATGTCTGTTGGTGACGCACCTTTCTCATCTGTAGCTTCTTACTGAAAGAATATTGAACACAAAGGTTCTGATTGGTGGACGCCGCCAGAACGTGAAGCTCAGTGGCTTTCAGGAAGTGGATACTTCCTGTGGAGAGACACACACATTCACTTCCTGCATTCATCCAGTGACATCATCTGAACTAGCAGGACCACAGCATCATGACATATATGACATCATACTGATCATGTGATCAGGCACTCCTCACCGTCGTCCTTTAAGGTCCAGCGTGCGAGCAGCACCGGCTGCAGGCGTCCATCCTCGTCCCGCCTGGTGACCACCTCCGCCTGCAGAGAGTTGGGCCCGTTGGGCGTGTACGGTCTAGGAACCAGCCAGCCGCTGTCCATGCAGTTACCTGCACACGGAAACGGATCCTATGTCAAATCCTGCCGCTTGTTTGGAAATTCATTTCTCAGTTTTAAGGCAGTTTGGTATTTCAGGGGAACCGTATTTAAAATATTTTCCATTCCACGAAACACAGTCATAAAAACACTATTTTGCATATTTCACTCAAAGTATCCAGATACTTTATTCAGATCAGGAAAAAAAACATGTTAACGTTAATCACAAGCAGCAGAATCCACACATCAGGAACATTTTGTCATAATTATGTCCTGATATCAGAAAACATCCTTACAGACGTCATTATTATTTCCACTCCTCATCACATTTTGATGAGGAGTGGAAATAATAATGTCCCATGATGCAGCAAACGCTCTTTCAAAGTCTTCCCGACCAGTGAAGAGTAACTGACTGTTATGACAATATTTACATGTATGATGACAGCATGACGATGATCAGATTTCAGTCTAAGAACATTGTTACTGCCCTTCAAAATCCAAAAAGGAAGAGTAACGTGCACTCACTTGAGGAAACCGTACAGCTCAAACCCTGTAGCAGGAAAAAAAAACTTAGGATGAGAAATATACAGGAAACATTTCTGTCAGAGAAACACTGAAGGCATCACATCTGATGAACCAACTTCTGCTAGTCAACGACATTTTAAGAAATAGGATTTTGCTGCTGTAACAGCGAAACTAGACGGTTAGAAATGAGATAAACTTGAATATTTAAAAACAAATTACTGCGCACCATAAATTGAATGCGCCTTTCTTCCGAACTTTACGGTAACCGCTTTGAGGCGATTGTCGCACATTAACGCTTTGTCACAAACGACAATAACGTGTTTAAAAAAAGATACGACAGGTTAATTGCAAACACTTATGGGTTAAAAGAGTACGGAAATGTTTGGAAACGACCGTTTTCAACACATATAAATAGACAACGAACATTCAAATCTGCCCTAAAAAAGTGAAATTTTAGTAAGTAGCTGTGTGAAAGTGAGGATGGCGGCCTCATTACAAATCAGTTCTATCCATAAAACCCGCAAGGAACAAATTATTATAAAAAAAATTATAATAAAAAATAAAACAGACAAAAGGATAAGAGAGAAAGGAGGAAGTTACAGCCTGAATTCACGTGAAATCCCGACTAAAAGAGTTTGTTTCCTTGTTGTCTCACCTGTTGAACGCAGCTCAAATCGGACAGATTTAAGGTCGTCAAAGCGGAAGTCAGCGACAAAAACATCGAAGCTGCTACAAAAATCACGTTAAGGAGTTCAGACATCATTGCAGCGTCAGAATCTGTGTTCTTGGTGAACTATAAAATCAACCTGTGTGTGGAAAATGTCAAACTTCCTGCTCCGCGTGAAAACACCGATTACCATAAATTACCTCAAGCTGCGTTCAGGGCGCGTAAGAATATGCAAAACTGCTAAGTAACGAATTACATTTACTCAGGTACCGTGTTCAAACTGAATTTTGACAGACTTTTTTTTTTTTTTTTTTTTNTTTTTTTTTTTTTTTTTTTACTTCCTACTCCACTAAAATATTGTTATTTTTTCTTCACAAATGTTAAAATTCACTTTACACCTTCAAATTTTAAATTGAACATTAAAACATATTGCGTTAGTAGGTAAAAACCTTAGCTGCGGGTGACTGAGTCAGTATTATCTTAAAAGTTAACGTGTCTGAATTACAATCAGACATATTAAATACTTTACGCCGTAATATGTCTGAATGTAATTCACTGATTTACATGATTTGATTTGATTTTCACATCTAAACACATCGTAACGTGAAAAGTTTGTTGCTGAAACATATTTTCCTCCTTTAAAGTCTACAAGGTGTAATGAAAACACTGGATCAGTCTTCATCTTTTAGGGTTCAGACTGAGAGCTTTGGTCCATGTTGTGAACGTGTTCATGTTGTCATTTAGTAACAGAATGACGTCAGACTACTGTCAGCTGAAAACTGCAGGAAAGAGACCGTGACATCTACTATTTTTCTTCCAGTCTGTGAATGCAACACCATGCAGCATGTTTCTTCCTTGTGACAGTCATGACATCAGTATGTGATTGTGACATCACACAACAACAACACTGCTGGAAGTCTAATCTTTGTTCTTATCGATAACATCAAATGAGAAGATTTCAGGATCAGACAGATTCCAGCCAGAACACCAACAACTCCTCCTACCTGAGTCAGACACAAAGACACAGACAGACAGACAAAGACAGACAGAGAGACAGCTTAAATTTTTAAATATGATCAGCAGACAGATACTGAGGCTTTGGTAGCTTTGGATGTCACATCCTTTAATTATAGGAAGTAAATGTAGTAATATTATAAGGAAATGTAGTCATAAATAAATATAGCTACATTATAGGTAAATGTACTCATATTATAAATAATATAGTATTATATTATATATATTCTAAGTACATCTAGTCATATTATAAGTACATGTAGTCATATTATAAGTACATGTAGTCATATTATGTATACATATTTGTTACACAGTCAGAAACAGAGTACAGCAGAGAGTACTAAAGAAGTGAAGGATGGAAGTGAAAAGGTGAAAACAGTCCAGACATTATTACACCAGGTTCATCTCTGCAGCCATGTTATGATGATGTTATGTTATAGATATGTTAAACATAATTTCTGCATTTAAGTGTTAAATGTTGTTTCTGCACTAATGTGTTCAGATGCACTTCACAAATACGCCACCAGATGGCAGCAGCAGCCTGTATAATCTAACTGTTAGTTATGCCATGAGTCTTTGGATGTTTGATTTTCATATTATTTCCATATATCAGAATAACATAACAGAACTTTAACTTTTTATTTCATTTCACATTAAAACCATCGTTGGTCAAGTTTAAATGTGTCAGAAGTTTTTAAAGTTTCTTGTCCTGCCTGATGTCTGTAGACGACGAGGAAAACCTCCATCAAAGCCTGAGCGAGGAAAAAATGGTGGGAACCTGGAGAGATCCCTCCGCTCAGACCGCCAGGTGAGACAGGAAGTTACAGAAACAAAAACGAAGACGGAACCAAAAGCAGCAAGAGAACTTTAAATGAATGATCACAAATGTGAATTTTTGAGAAATTTGACGGCCCTGATGGACCCTTATGACATCACAGGGGTTACTTTATGTCGGTGCTGAACATAAAAGTTTGAAGGCTAAAGGCTTCCTGCAGCTTCATGTGGCTTTAATTTGCTAAAAGATTCCAGCAGAGGCCTCTGTGGCTTTGAAACACTTCAGTTTGACAGTTTTTGGCACAAAGGAAGTGATGTCATAAGATGATGTCACAAAGGTCCCTGACCTCAGGTGTCAAAACAGCCTTTAGCTGCTTTCATTAATACTGATTCCAACAAACTGAGTCTGAGTGTAAAATAAAGAGAATTTACTGCAGGAAGATTTCATTGAAAATGTACCAGAATTTCAAAATAAAACCGGTGACGTTGCAGCAGTAATTTGTCATGTTTATCTGACAGTTGAATAAAATGAGCTGCAAAACCAGAGACACGGCCAGCATAGAAATGTTCTGGATCAGTGTGTGTGAGATGTGTGTGTGTGTGTGTGTGCGTGGGGCCACACTACAGAGCTGATATGAATGAAGGCAGCGTAACGTGTTTGATGATGGTTTCGCTCAGTGAGTCCAGGTGTGTAAAGCTGTCAGAGATAAGGTGAGAGTGAGAGCATGGACAGCATGTGAGCGTGTGTATGAGTGTGTATGTGCGTGTGTGATCTGCTGTCAGCACAGCGAACCCAGCTAACGACACGCTGGATGATGAATCGTATCACGCTGCCACCATAGCAGCAAGACCAGCTGGGATCAAAACATAGAAAGCTCTGTGTGTGTGTGTGTGTGTGTGTGTGTGTGTGCATGTGCATGTACGTGTGATCTTTATGAAGCACTTTATTTGTCTTTGTCAGGAGATTGGAATTACTATATTTTTTTAAGTCAGGACACTTAAAATCCTAAAATACGGGACTCTCCCGGGTAAAACAGGAGGTCTGGTCAGCCCTCAAAGGTCAAGGCTTTACTGAAGTAAGAATCGTCCTCATGGGACATATGGGGACAGAGAACCACGTGGACTGTTCTCATTGGCTGTACATCAAGACAAAGGGCTTCAGGTCCAAGACATGAAGCACGCTGGGAAAACTCCATGAAAAAAAAAAACCCAAAACCAAAAAAGAGNCAAGACATGAAGCACGCTGGGAAAACTCCATGAAAAAAAAAAACCCAAAACCAAAAAAGAGACCAGATTTGAAACAGGCGTGAGGATAATTGTCTGATCCAACATGTGTTCAACCTGAACAGACACAAACAGAGACGAACATGGTGCACCACTAACCAGCAGCTTTTCAGTTCACGCTGTTGATACTGGATTTGCCACGATGAGCTCTGAGCTCCAGAGCGACAGATGATATGGACAAGTTACATGACAGGCCAGCACAGGTGAGCATCAGGCTTTCTGTTTCAGCTGCAACAGCAGCAGATTCTGGCAGTGTAACACTGAGCGATACTCAGATTCTCCATCTGCTGCCACGATCAGAAGCTCATAACCTGCGTAGAGAAATTTCCTGAGTTGCACAACTCAACTTTAAAATGTTGCATGATTTGTGTAGAAGGTGACTGACAGGTAGAACAACAGGAAGTTCCTTCTTCTGTCTCATATCACTGCAGAATGTGGCTATTTCTACCTGGAGCTTGATGGTGCGTGATGATGCTGTTGCTATGGCGACACTTTGTTGCATGAGCATAACAAGGCAGCGAGGTGAGTGATGCACGGTTTTCTCTCCCAACGCAAATATCATTTATCATATCAAAGCACCTTCACATGCATTATGATATAACACTGCCTCAGCCTCCATGTACAGTCAATGAGGATGGTTGTGCGTGGAGTTCCACGTTTCTTGGCCCATGTGTAACCCTGCCTCATATATAACCCTGCCTTATGTGTAACTCTGCCTCGTGTAACCTCTCCCCCCATGTGTAATCCTGCCTCATGCAAGCCTGCCCCTCATATGTAACCCCGCCCCCCGCATGTAATCCTGCCTCATGTGTAACCCTGCCCCTCATGTGTA